>JACEFZ010021687.1:155000-309002 GCA_014155875.1 Cepaea nemoralis | reverse complement strand
GCCACAAAGTTGTTTTGGATAGCTCTATGTTATTGTTCTTTCTCAACCAAACCCTAAGTTTTCTTACAGTCACTGTTTCTTTGGCATCCAGCATTTTTACAAGCTAAGTGGTCAAGCCTTTTGACTCGGGCTCCACAGGTTGTGGGTTCGATTCCGGGCCGCATCCTTCGGTTCACGAGTTAAATTTTTCGGAGCTGCGGTGTTCGTGCTTTGTGCGATGCTTTCTGCGCTGCGGAAAGAGACCGAGCCATATGGGATAGAACCCGGTGCAATGAAGTCGATCCTGTCGTATATCAAGCGACTTTTTAAAGCATTTTTTAAATAGCTCGCCTTATGACATCTTTGTCAAAGCTGTCTACAATAACCTTTCTACCTACCGTTTGGTTATTTGCGTGGTGGTTTAATTCCAGATTCTTGCACCCATCGACGAAATGACCGTTTACTCAAACCCAATGCATACACTTTTCTTTTTTTCGGAATTTGTAATAGTATAAAACAGTTTCCTGCGATCAGCTTCTATACAAAAATGTGTGTACAACTTCATAGCGATGCTTTGAAGTGTATACACAATTTCGCATTCAATCACATTGAAAAATATTCACACATTTCAATGTTAGCGATAAGTGCTAAGATTTTAAATAATAATAATAATAATAATAATAATCAGGTTTCATGAAATAACCGACAGTTTAACGACACCTCTGAACAGTCCCAGTTTAAACTGCGCGTGGTTCTTTGCATAAGGCCAATCCCATGAAAAACGTAAAATATTCAACATTGAACACTGATTGTCTCGCTACGCTGTAATACATTTAAAATTATGAATTTCATCTCTGACCCGTAAATTATATACCGCATATAAACAAAATTTGAAATCTGCTGTAATATCTCCAGAACAAAAATTGTTTTGTTGGATGGACATAATGATAAGGCTATATGCTAAATCTCATCATTTTCCTTCAGTTGGTTACTGAGATATGGAATTTTATATTGGGGCAGATACAAATAAACACACTATAGTCACTACGCAACTGTGGTTCCCTTTGCTGACATTCTATCCTAGAATTGATGTGTTGTTGATACTATCAATACTTTGGAGTTTTAATGTATCTTGCTATGGTGTCATGAATTAAATTTTAATTTAATAATTATAATGTAGTAAATCCTTTGCAGAGCGTCTGTCCCATCATCATCATCATCATCATCATCATCATCATCATCATCATCATCATCATCATCATCATCATCATCATCATCATCATCATCATCATCATCATCTCATCATCATCATCATCATCATCATCATCATCATCATCATCATCATCATCATCATCATCACCACCATCATCATCATCATCATCATCATCATCATCATCATCATCATCATCATCATCATCATCATCATCATCAGCAGCAGCAGCATCATGTACGATGTCTATAAGCGTGGACGGTAATTTTCCCCCATCTCACGCGATCACCAAGGTCGTGGATCAACTCTGTGTTCTTGTCTCCATCATGTCATGTGTCAAGCCGTCATATATTTACTACTCTGCCTTCTTTTCCCCTTAATCTTGCCAGTTGTCACCAAGTTCTCTAGTATATGTCTTCTCATAATGTGCCCAAAGCATCTTCACTGTCTACATCTAATTTCTCTAATCAATTTGCGGTTTTCATTTTCTTTTTGTAGAACTTGTTCATTGGTTTTTCTGTCTGTCCATTGTATTCTTTGCATTTTTCTCAGAAACCATATTCTTTCATAGCTACACGGAAAGACTCTCAATCCTCCGACTGTTCCCTTGCCTCATGTCGTTTTCTTGCCCTAGGATATCTTTAATACCACGTATACACCGTATAGCTGACTGACTCCCAATCTAACCACCAACAACATAATGAACACACTAAGCACCATCATCATTATAATTAACTCACTAACCACCAACATCATAATGAATACACTAAGCACCATCATCATTACCACCACCACCAATCATTATGATCGTTATAAACATCAACATTAGATAACTAATAGGCTAAACTTTGCTCGTATCAGCAGCTCTGGTAATAACAAGTGGAGACCTCTAATATAGACCCTCGAGATATGCCACGAGCCCACACTTACATCTGGGCAGCTCAAATATGTGATGAGAAAATTGGAGTAGGGATGACAGTGAACGGAAATGAAAATAATAGATGTATGCAAAGTGGTACAAGGGAAACGCCAGTTAAAGAGAGAAAATCAATAACGTGTGGGCGCGTTAAAACCCCTAGAAAATTTGGCAGCAAACCATAGAAATATATTTTCTTAAGATTTGAAGGGTTTGATATCTCGTTAATGTTTCTTGTTAATATTTTTCTGTGATATGTCTCTGGGCGTGAAGTTATTCTCAGATTCTCAGCTGATTAAGTAAATGGTAGAGGGATGCCTTACACGCCTATCGGCGTATCGACTAAGTAAATGGTAGAGGGATCTCTTACACGCCTTGAGGCATATCGACTAAGTGAATGGTAGAGGGATCTCTTACACGCCTATCGGGTATCGACTAAGTAAATGGTAGAGGGATCTCTTACACGCCTATCGGGTATCGACTAACTAAATGGTAGAGGGATCTCTTACACGTGTATCGGGTATCGACTAAGTAAATGGTAGAGGGATCTCTTACACGCCTATCGGGTATCGACTAACTAAATGGTAGAGGGATCTCTTACACGTGTATCGGGTATCGACTAAGTAAATGGTAGAGGGATCTCTTACACGTGTATCGGGTATCGACTAAGTAAATGGTAGAGGGATTTCTTACACACCTTGAGGCATATCGACTAAGTAAATGGTAGAGGGATCTCTTACACGTCTATTGGGTATCGACTAAGTAAATGGTAGAGGGATCTCTTAAACGCCTTGAGGCGTATCGACTAAGTAAATGGTAGAGGGATCTCTTACACGCCTTGAGGCGTATCGACTAAGTAAATGGTAGAGGGATCTCTTACACTCCTTGAGGCGTATTCGATATGTGGTGTTAGATCCATATTCTTATAGACCAATCGGCTCTCGGTGGGTGTGGTAATCAATATCACACCGGCAGATTCAACTTCCCAGGATATATCATGGTGCTTAATAAACATGCATAGCACAAAGCCTGGTCTGAATAGTAGAGACCATGTGTGGCTCATGCAGTATGATCCCTCTCCCGGCCTGTCTAGTTTACTGCAGAGGAAAGGTAACACCAATACGTCTGGAACAATACAAGCTGCAGAAGCTGCCTGATCAGTAAAGCAATGTCCTAACTGATTTATTTTGTTGTTTCGGAATTTGAGGTTTACAGATTGAGCACAACCCACCACTTCAAATCTAACGTGGAAAAGGCTTAAGGTTCATGGCGGAATACGATCAGCGTTGCCAGTGGTGGGTTGTGCTTAATCTTTAAATGTTCTAGCTGTCTGCATGTAGGAGATTCGATCCTAGACCAGTTGCCGACCACAGCTTAGGGCCTGGTCTGCTCTACCATGACAATTAGTCGTTAGGCTGCATTTCCTTGCACCAGGATAAGGCTTGTGTTCTCCCAATTGCACCCCTACACTGGAACCTGTTGGCATAATGTGGGATGTCTGACGTGGCCAGCGCCGCCCAACATTCAGCGCTAATAGAAAGCAGGAAGTAACGTCTACTGTCATACGGTAGCTCAGTCATAGTGACTAAGTTAGTTGCATATCCTTTACAGGACGTAGCAGTCAATCACAGCATTGTTTTTGGTTGTTCGTGATTCCTGGGCAAGTTTACGTTCAGTAGTTTGCTATTGCTTTCTGAACGACCTGCACACATACCATTTAATAAAAAAAACCAACGTTATTCGTTCTGCTGCCACATCGCTCCCAGCTGTATTTCGAACACGGTATGCGGGATTGCGAACTGCACCCCTAACCCTTGGCCACGGAGCAAGCATAGCGACTAAGACCTGACTTAAATATGTACAACACATAAATATGCACAGATAGACAGATAGAATGATAGACAGAAAGATGGGTCGACAGACTGATGGTGTTGTGCTGAATCTGTGTATTGATTTATTTGAGAATGCATATTTGGATTGAAATGTTGCACCAAACATGTTCTGTTGTGTGAATGAATCTTGGAGTGTGAACGAACACACAAGGAAGAGATTGGAGGCATTGGAATTGACATTGTGGCTCCTGAAACAAAGCGAATACATTGGACTGCCAGAGTACCCAACAACGTTTGCCGGAGTGGGGCACCATGAAAGTAGAACATTATACAGGGTGTATTTTTAATGACTGTACAGTGTGTGAAAATATTGCCGGTCCAAGTTTTGTGTTTACCTATTATGTTGCATGAACTTTACAGAGGGTGAATACAACACTTGGACCGGCAATAGTTTCAAACACTGCACAGTCATTAAAAATACACCCTATATACTGCTATAAGCTAGCGGCAAACCTTACTTTTTGTCGTGTGGTGGGAAGAGAGACATTGGATAACATCGTGACGACTGGAGAGACCAGCTTTGGAAGAGGCAGAGTCAATGATGCTTGATAGTCTAAGAGGATGGCAAGAGGGAATGTCAGCTGTAGAACTGATATAAAACTTCAATGGTCGAGATTTGTGGAGAGAAACGGGTTTCTGTGCCGTTTGGCAGGACACATGATAGTGACGGATGAAGGTGACGATCGATCGATGGAATGATGGACATTCTTCTTCTACTTCTTCTTCTCTCGTTCACTTGAAATTTGTATTTGCAATGTTGTCTCTTGTATAAACTCCACTCCGTGGTCCATAGAATGTATCTCCCACTATTCTCTCTAGGCCAGAAGGTCTGCCTAGATATGTCGTATTGGTATATATATATATTGGACATACAGTTAAATGTCCCGGTGAATGATTTTATGGATTGAGCATAATTGAGTAGATACAGGCATGAATGGATAGATGGATGGGAGCGACAACACACAGAGGGACAGATGGACTGACAAACAATGATATACACAGACAATTACAACAATGGGAGAGCCAGGCAGTGTGGTAGACTGACTCACAAATAAACAGACAGACAATGTCTCACGGGAGCTGCGATGGCGTAGTTGCTAGCATTTTTGCCTGCTGCCGTGTGCCTCATGTGTTCGAATTCCCATCAAAGAGAATTTTTCAACATTAATTTCGACTCTCAGTTCGACTGAGGCCTAAAATGGCCATTTCGACTTTTTCCTGGGAAGTAAAGGCATGATACTGATCTCATGATCCATCGAGTATCGATTGGTCTATACAAAATATTGGGGCCAGCATTATATACCTAACATGCTTAAAAAAATTGACAAAAGGGTTCCTTTTCTTTTATTATTTGTGAAAAAAAAATATATTGTCAGTGGAAACAATAAAAAGTGTAGAGGAAGCAAAGATCAATAACTGACGAGAGGCACGGAGTTTCAAATCCTGGTAAAATGAAGTTACTGATTGAAAGTTCACTCGTCTCCTTTGAAAAAGTCATAAACAAGAAGAGTTTTAGAGTGCGCGCGCAGACTTCAGACGCCCCGCCAGCTGTACCGAAAAAGGGACTTCAGCTGGAGATTTTGTACAAGTGGAGTGAATGTTAACATTTTACTGAAGTATTCTATTCATTTAAAAGTTAGATATTTGCATGTCCTCAACTGGATTTACTAGGCTATTTTACACACGCACACACACGCTCACACACACACACACACACACACATACACACACACATACACACACACACATACACACACACATATACACCCCCCCCCCCCCCCCCAACCCTCTAGTACGAAAATTTCAGTGCTTAAAGAAGGGCGTCACGCAAGGTTGTGTAATGTCTTCAGATTTGTTTTCACTGTACAGTGAACATATAATGAGAGGTACAGAAAATATCTCAGGGATCCTGTTTAGTGGACATAATATAAACAACTTCCGTTATCCTGTTTATATGTCCTGTGTTGGCGTGCCCGCTATGTTTGCTATGTGGCACTGATGACACCGTATTAATTGCAACAAGTCAGAAGGATCTACAGGAAATGATTGACACAGTAGTTGTAGAAAGTGAAAGAATAGGCCTTAGTTTGAAAAACAGAAAGGCAGAAGTCATGGTGATATAAAAAAACAAAAAAATAGATTGTGCCTGAATGTACAGTTGAAGTAAATGACGTTATTTTGGGGCAAGTGCAGAAATTCAGATATCTAGGCATATGGATAACATCAGATGGATAATGCATAATTGAGATAAAGTATAGAATAGGACAAGCAAAAACTGCATTCTATCAAATGAAGAACGTTTTGTGCAAAAAGTCATTGTCCTTGAAAGTTAGAAAAAAAATTCTTGCATGTTACATAGAACCAGTTGAAACAATCGATTGCGAGTCCTGGACAGATAGTTAACATGCGAAAAATACCTGCAAGCCTTGGAGATGTGGTTTTATAGAAGAATGCTGAACGATAATTGGACAGCCAAAATGAACAATCTGGATGTTTTGAGGGAAGCTGAGTTGCAAAGACAACTTATCACAATCATTATAAAGAAGCAGTCATCGTCTTTTGGCCACATTATGAGAAGAAATAGACTGGAACATGTTTTGACAACCGGAAAGATTTGAGGAAAGAGAAATAGAGGAAACATCCTGAGAAGATTCTTGACAATCTTGTGTCATGGTACTGAAGGGAGTCAACACACGAATTGATCCATGATTTGGAGATCGCAGTTTGTGGAGAGGCATGATTGCCCACGCCAGCCGGCAAGGCGCTGTATGATGATGGTGACTGTGCAGTTTTATCAGTTCAGTGTATGTTTGCTATTTGTGTCATGACGAAGGCTCTAGCCGAAAAGTCCATTTCGTCACTTTCTAATTATGCTTATCTGTTTGCCAGTTTTACGTTTCGTTTCCGCCGATTCACCACTACTGAGAGAATGTTTTGGTGATCTATGGATGGAGACTGCAGCACGTATGTGAATATTAATTTATGTGAAACTCGTAATCGTTAAGAAATCAACTAACCGAACAACACACATATCACCGCATATCAGGTATCGTGCATCACGTTTACTGTAAATTGAAAACTGAGCTATTCGGACATCGCTTCCCGTGATGTTAACGGCTCCCAAGAGATCATACCTCCCACGTTATGACTCCTTTTAATAGACAGTTGTCCCCTCCTTGATGTAAATATCATTATTTGTAATTCAGTTTATAGCAATAAAATGAAATAAATAACTACTATATACTGAGACATCGGGGGGGGGGGGGGGGGGGGGGGGGGGGGGGGGGGGGGGGGGGGGGGGGGGGGGGGGGTGGTGGGGTGTGGGTGTGGTGGGGGGTGGGGGGGGTGGTGGTGTGGGTGGTGGGGGGGGGGGGGGGGGGTGGGTGGTGGTGTGTGTGTGTGTGGTGTGTGTGTGTTGTGTGGTGTGTGTGTTTTTTTTTTTTTTTTTTTTTTTTTTTTTTTTGTTCGCTCGCTCGCTCGCTTTGAACTCAAGCGTATTCCATACATGTGCTATTTCTTCTAGTGCACTGGGCTGAAATTTGTGCGTGGATTAGCTTTCCCTATTACCAGTGTCCCCCGCCACCAGAATAAACCACTCCAACTTCTGAGGTACTCGAACCGATCTGTGCAGGGGTTGAACTCGCTAGCTCGGCATCAGCACACCATGTTGACCTAATTGAGATATTAATTCCAAGTTATTGTAAAACATTGCGACAACTGGGGAAATTCATGGTCTCAGAGGAAGAGGACAGCAGCGGGATAATATAATGAATGGGTTTATGAAGTAGACCAGAACAGCAGTGGACATTTTCAAGCACAGAACACTGCTTGTGAAGGTACATGACAGCCAACGCTGACCGTTATATCACATTCAATAAAAGGATCTTCGTGAAATTCAAAACAATGTACCCTTTTAGTAAATGTAAACACAGAATCCACAACAAATAGTTTCACGATTCATTGCCTGGCATATTTCGCTGCATCTAGTCAGTTGCATACTGTAGAGTTTATATCGTATAAAGTGAGCAAATGAATAATACTTCAGCTGAAACAATTAAAATAGATAGTCTCAGATATCTACACACCTGCGAGAGGATCTTGGGTTGGTTAGCACCAGGATCTTCTGGAAGTTCTTTTAGTTCTTCTTCTAATTCTTCTAGTTCTTCTAGAACTAGTACTTCTTCAAACGGTATCCAGTGGTTGATTTGGGCAGTAATGTTCTACAGAACATTGCTGGTACTGATGGTACCAACGGCACGCAATAGAAGATGTGGTCAATATCATTCCGGCCGTTTTTACATCCAGTGACATTTTCTGGTACTCATTGTAAGCTGGGTCGATCTGGGAGAAAAGGCTCATTTTTAAAACGTTCACCTCGATGGGGATTTGAACACATGGGCAATGGACCTACAGGACAGCGGGGAGCCATTCGCCACCGTGACCCCTTGACAGATGTACTGGTTGACCACAATTTTACCACTACCCACTACTGGAAGCCGGCTCAGGTGCGAAGGAGTTAAGAACGCAAATCGTAATCCCGCATACCGCGTTCAAAACACATTTGCGTACAATTTGGCAGCAGACTGCCTTGCGCTGGTTTTCATACAATGGTATGAATGTCTGTCGTTCAGAAAGGAATGGAAAGCTACTGAACGTAAACTTGCCATGAAATCACAAACAACCAAAAGCATACAACTGTTGACAGTAACAGTCCTGTAAAGGATATGGAACAAACTTTAACTACTGGAAATCGCATCCCACTGAACTGTGTGACTCTACAATTAAAACGCATGCAAGTTTTCTTTTCATCTTGTCAACCATTTTTAATCTGGTTTTCCAGGGGCTGTCGTTCTTTAATGGCGCGTTCAACGAGGTCTTTCATTAGCGTCAATTTATCTCCCTTACGCACATACTGATTTCGAATCATTCGTATTTAGAACACTTATCGGTATTATCTCCCTTTCCTATCTTCTCTGGCATTCATTGTCGAGGTGAAATATCGCTACAATCCAGGATGTCCAGTACAGATAATTAATGACAGACAGTTAATGTGTGATTTATAATTACTAGTTAAGAATATGTCATTAATGATAGACAGTCAATTTGTAATCTAGAATTATCTGTTGAGAATATGTCATTAATTAACTGTGCCTGACATTTCAAAATGTGTATATAAGAGAGCCTATATACCCCAATGGTGAAATAAAGGACAGCAGAAGAAAACTTAATTGATAGGGCATGAAAAAGATGAAGTCCCGTGTGCACGAAGTACACATAAAATCCCATGACAGCTGGAAGTCTTAATGAATAGGACGTAAATTGTCGTTGTTCTGGCAATATTTTAATTAGAAGATATTAGAATATTTATAGCATCTAAATCTCTTATGCGAATAAGGAAGTCACAGGAAAACAACCACACTAATGTAACAAGAAACAATATAAAATAACACAACGTAATGCAGCTTTACATAACAGAATTACGACACATACAGGACGTTGCGGCGACTAGTTTTCATCAGCAAACAAACACACACACAAAACACAACATATAGTCACGGAGAAGACACTCTGGTGACTACATTAAGGTGTAACGATGGGATGAGAAGAAATAAAAGATGAAAAAATGAGAGCAATGGAGAGAAAATGAAAATTTGAAATGGAAGATAAGAGGCGGATGGTGAGGGAGTATAAATAGAAGACAGGAGGTAGATCTAAATCAGAAAAAAAAAAAAAAACAGAAAAGATAGCTGGTAACGGCTTAGATGAAGCAAATAAATCTAAACCCCAGATAACAACATATAACGATTAATAGACTAAGATAGTACACTTAGTTGCAGTTGTAAACATAGTAAAAATATGAATAAAATTTGGTGGATCTGCGGTAAAGCTGTGAAAATGTAAACAATATAAAATAACACAAAGTAAGGCAGCTTTACATAACAGAATTACGACACATACAGGACGTTGCGGCGACCAGAGAATTTGATTTGGAGGATAGTGAGACTCGCAGTTTCATAATTTTCCCGTCGTACAGAGTCGAAGGTTCGAGATCAGCTGTGGGCAATTTGGAAGCAGATCGCTTTGCCGCGATTTCGATGGTTCAGGCGTGCGCCATTCAGTAAGTAATGCAAACTATTGAACAAAGATTGCCTATAACAGACATGACACTATCTGGTGGTTTTCTGTGTGTTTCATTATGTGCCCTGCATAACTAATTCTAAGTGCTTGTATCTTAGTGTGCAAGTCGTGCAGTAACATTCCACTCTGTGTCCCTAGTGCTTGTATCTTGGTGTGCAAGTCGTGCAGTAACATTCCTCTCTGTGTCCCTAGTGCTTGTATCTCGGTGTGCATGTCGTGCAGTGATATTCCTGTCTGTGTCTCTAGTGCTTCTATCTCGGTGTGCATGTCGTGCAGTGATATTCCTGTCTGTGTTCCTAGTGCTTCTATCTCGGTGTGCATGTCGTGCAATGATATTCCTCTCTGTGTCTCTAGTGCTTGTTTCTTGGTGTGCATGTCGTGCAGTGATTTTCCGCTCTGTGTCTCTAGTGCTTGTTTCTTGGTGTGCGTGCCGTGCGGTAACATTCCTCTCTTTGTCCCTAGTGCTTGTATCTCGGTGTCCATGTCGTGCAGTTACATTCCTCTCTGTGTCCCTAGTGCTTGTTTCTTGGTGTGCATGTCGTGCAGTGATATTCCTGTCTGTGTCCCTAGTGCTTGTATCTTGGTGTGCATGTCGTGCAGTGATATTCCTGTCTGTGTCCCTAGTGCTTGTATCTTGGTGTGCATGTCGTGCAGTGATATTCCTCTCTGTGTCCCTAGTGCTTGTATCTCGGTGTCCATGTCGTGCAGTGATATTCCTCTCTGTGTCCCTAGTGCTTGTATCTCGGTGTCCATATCGTGCAGTTACATTTCTGTCTGTGTCCCTAGTGCTTGTATCTTGGTGTGCAAGAGCACCACGATGCTTTCGCCCGCGACTTATTATTTTATGTGAGCATGTGTAAAATAGTCTCGGTAGGTCAGTGGCTAGCACGCTTGTCTACCGGCCTGATGATTGTGTGTTCGAATCCCCTTCGAGGCGAGAATTTGCTTTCATGGGCCTAGCCTTCTTTTAAAACAATGTTGAGAGCACCGGGTGGATAGAAAGTGCAATGAACATATCTTGAAAGTAGTTCACTTAATACGAAAAAGAGAGTCCATATTCTTTTGATATGTCACGAGAATGGGATCAGGTGTATGTCATCACATAGAAGGAGAGGAGACTCGGGGGATGTGGGGTGACTAATATAGAAGATGCTGGACAGATCTACATCATGCTATGGAGGAACAAGAGCACCAGAAATAATTGGTAGCACACTAGACAGAAGGCTATGGACAGATAATCTCCAATGCCACACTGATCCAAGTTCTACCCAGCCTAAAATTAGTACCAAGAAATGTCTAGGAAAGCCGATTGGTCTATATAAATAGCATCTAGCACCATATGCTAAATGCGCCTCACGTGCGCGTAAAAGGCTGGCTACCTGAAGTCAGCCAGCAAAGCTTAGGAGTGGCCGAATACTATCTAGTTTAAGAAGAGAAAGAAGTTAACGTATTAATTGGCACGCATAGAAGTAGCTGAATGTAATAGAGATTTTAGTACATGAAAAACAATATAAACATTGACAGCTATAGTGACCACACGGGGATTTGAGCATGCCATCACCAAATAACAACAGTACCTCGCTGAAGGAACAACTACAGCTGGAAACACCACAACTAGACACATCGTAGCTTCTGATTTCACGCATGCCAATCAATACTTATTGATTTTTTATGCTATTTCTATTTGCTCAAATGTTTCCCAAGACTGGGTATTTGTATGAATTACCTGGCCTGGTTATCTGGGTAGGTGGCCTCACAATACTGCCCGCTAGAAATCTTCCGCGCTTACAGCGGGAAGTGATGAGGTAAGTTAGTTAGACTTTGGTGGTAAACAAGATAGTGCAAGTAGGTCAAGAACACCTTTATACATCTGAAGACCCACCTGAGATATGGTGCTAGACGCATATGTAAGCTGTAGATTTCGTGTTGAGTGCTTTCACATCTGTCCGAGTAATTGTATGGTGAACTGCACGTTCAGAAAATTGCGGCGATCGGTTGCTGAACTGGCTAGCTTTGCATTATGCAGTAACATGTTTGCGGCTGCTGCTGATTTAGTGACTGCTGCTTCTGTTGACGATGAACTGAAATATTCGTGACGGACTGCTGTGTCGGCATTCTGGCAGCGGCCTTATGCATGTACTTGTCTGCGTGCTTGTGGGTAATGCTGTTTGTTTCACTTTTCACATGGGGCAGTGAAGAGCATTATGGGGGTGGCACTTTGCCGTGAAGTTGGAAAGGCGACTAACTAACTAGACCCACATGTTTATAGACCGATGGGCACTCAGTGTGTGACAAGGGCATTATCACAACGATCACCTTTACTGTCCAAGATATTCTTGGTACGCATGTTAGTCAGACTCGACCTGGGAGCCCAGGCCATTGCTAAAATCCGAATCCGCCCAGGTCGGCAGGCGAGTGTCCAGTTGCATAGATATTTAATCATTGGACAGAACTGAGGAACAAATGCAAGTAAAGTAATTGCCCTGTTACAGAGACCTGTTAGATAAGAGCGATCGATTGCAATTCTTACACATATTTTCAACATTCTTTTTCATCCACAAAATTAGATTGGTCTGTTTTTGTTGTTGTTGCTGTTAATAGCGGCGAACATCACTCATCTCGGCGCATAATGGATAAGAATATATCCGTAGATGTGTGGATCTTGAATGAGTAAATAAAACTGTTTTTATCCTCAAATGTGAAGAATAATCCTTGGACTTAAAAAAAAAATTTACTTAGGTGTTATTATACAAGGGAAACAATCCATGAATTGCTGTGAAAGGATCGCTATTGAATTAAAACCCTTTATTCGTAAATTGTTGAAGGTAAAGGAGATTTGAAACACATGTTTACAACACACAAAGTATAGACACGAACATGAGTGAAAATTTGCAAGATAAATTGTGGAAGTCGAGAATGTTAATTATTCTTTTTGATACGCTGAAAAATAAAGCCTGTATGAAAGTAATTATACTGTATTTAATCACATACACGTAACTTTCCACTGATCATCTTGTATGCTATCTCAAATTCCGCTGCAGAAACATTTAAATTAACCTTTGGTTAAAACGCGAGATCCGTTTAACTGTAATTAATCACTTCAGTTATAACTAGGACTGCTGAAGAAGTATGAAGGATGTTATAGAGAAGCAATCTAGTACTGCAGGCACTTTGTAAAAAGTACAGCGGTAACAGCCCCTGTTGCACCCCTGAATGTACATTGGACATATGGTGTTAGGCCCCTATTTTTGATAGACCAATCAGCGCACGGTGTGTGATGTGGTTAGGACCACACCGGCTGCCTTTACTTCCCAAAATATTTCTTGATACCCATGTTAGGATCTGGGCGCCCAGGGACTCTTTGTAAAATGCGAATCCGGCCCTATGCGGGTGAAACCCACGACCACCGGGGCGGAAGGCGGGTTACTATTCACCACAATACCACGACTTCCTGCAGATTAAGTTAGTTTAATATATATTACAGGACGTCGCAGTCAAATCCAGCAATTTTTGGGGCGGTTTCTGATTCCTGGGAAAGTTTACGTTCAGTAGTTTGCCATTGCTTTGTGAACGACCGGCACTCATACCATTGTATGGAAACCAATGTAAGACGGCCAGCTTCTAAATCTCCCGCAGCTGTTTCGAACGCCGTATGCGGGATTATGAATTGCATCCGTAAACCCCTCGCCACAGAGCAAGCATGTATTTATTATGCATAAATGAGGGGATTTCAAATGAAAACCTTAAAAGTGTGATATAAATTACAGTAACCACGTCATTGTCTTGTAACCTGTCAATATATTTGTTAAGGATGTCAAGAGGGTTAAGCACGTGACATCACGGTGCAGACGAACATTGTGACATCACAAGGACAGTTTAAAGATGGCCACCCCCTCCCCCCTTTTGACATGCACCAAATACGAGCTGGATTCTGTTATCCGTTTAAGAAAAAAAGATCAGTGAAGGGGTGAAACCTATAGAAAGTCTTCAGCGAATGAAGGTCCAATATGGTGATGCCTGTCAGACCAGCAAGTTTAGGAGTTGAGTAGGCAGTTTCACAACTGTTCAGTACGATGAAGACGTACAGTAAGTGGTGCATGAGTGGTTACTCACGCGGCCTAGAGAATTTGTTTCTACAGGAATCCAAGCACTTTATCGGTGCTGGAGGACTTGCATTGAATTCAGTGGTGATTACATCGAGAAATGATGCAGTTGTTCTTTCCTTTCACATAAATTTGTCTTACAAAATAATTAAGATTTTAATTTGAAACCCCCTCGTACAACTCAATTATAGATACACAGCTATTAAACTATAGACCAGTGGTTCTCAACCTGTTGGGAATTCTCTCTTCCCCCCTCCCTCCCCCCACATGGTGACATTTTAGGTTTTCCATGGAGGGTGGGGGGGGGGGGGGGGGAAATTAAGATTATTTCAAGATCGCATCAATACAAGAACCGATTACGTCATTACGGTTTTCCCCTCCATACTTTACGGTTCTATACTTCTCGCCCTTCTGAAATTCGTTTTGTAACCTAAGTAGACTCGCAAATCACGTTTTATATAGACGTCTAGACTTGATCTAGTATGTGTTATTAAATTTAGCTTCCAATGTTACGTATATTATGTATTGAAAATGGGAGGGGGGAATTTATAGGGAGGAAATACGAAAGGGGGGATGACGTTCTGAACATACGGTGTAGGGTGCAAAGGGCCAAAAATGGTTGAAAGCACTGCTATAGACAGTCAATGGTGCGAGAGATAAACAGAGCATAGGGCTTACTAGGGTGGTGGTCTGTGGTTCGATTACACTGTGCGGTTTCCAGACGTGCCCTTGTTTGGCATTTTAAGTGTGCATCTGTGTGTGTAAATGTGCATGTCTGTACAAGTGTGCTTGTGTGTGTGTATGTGTGTGTGTGTGTGTGTGTGTGTGTGTGTGTGTGCAAGTATGCATGTGTATGTGCAAGTATGTGTGTGTGTGCAAGTGTGCATGTGTTTGAAAGTGTGCATATGTGCGTTTTTGTCTGTGTTAGTTAGTTATTGGGGTATCATTCTTGCACTCCGGACAAGTTCATAGGTGTTCATATCCTCCCCTTCCTCAACACTGAATTGAATCTCTTAGTATACAAACGTTTGGTTCTGTGATTCAAGTCACATGAAAGCCCAATTGACTGTGTGTGTGTGTGTGTGTGTGTGTGTGTGTGTGTGTGTGTGTGTGTGTGTGTTTGTGTGTGTGTGTTTGTGTGTGTGCGTTCATAAGGAAACGTAATTATGACAAAAAATAATACTGTATGGTTGGGTGAAAGCCTAGGCTATAAGGTGGAAAACACACGTGTTGTATTGTGCACTTATTCTTGCTCATCTATTTTCTAAAGTTTTCCGAAATTCTCATAGGTGAGTACAATATGTATATGATGGTCTGTTCTCTCTCCGTCCGTCCGTCCGTCCGTCTGTCCGTCTGTCCGTCCGTCCGTCCGTCCGTCCTTCCGTCTGTCTGTCTGTCTGTCTGTCTGTCTGTCTGTCTGTCTGTCTGTCTGTCTGTCTGTCTGTCTCTCTCTCTCTCTCTCTCTCTCTCTCTCTCTCTCTCTCTCTCTCTCTCTCTCTCTCTCTCTCTCTCTCTCTCATATTTCCCTCCCCATCTTCTTTAATATCACGTTGGTTTGGTTTGGTTGGTTTTAACTCCTAAGTCCCATACATCGGTAATCATATTGTATGCATCCTGAACGAAGACTTGCATCTATAAGGGTATGAATATATAAAGACTTTAAACACATTATAACTGTTAAATATTACTCTAATAAGATCTTTAAGATGTCATGAGGCATAGTGGTTAGTGCCCCATATTATCATTACACTAGTTTTCATTCCACACAACTGCCAGTTGGACTCAACCGTTGACTTCTCGCGCAGAAAGCAGTGGCAAACTACCGAACGTAACATTGCCAAGAAAATAAACCTGGGATTGTCATTCCGCCTCGAAGCCTGGCAGGATGAGTTTCCTTACCAGCATGACCGTGGGTTCCACCCAATCGTGTCAAATATGCTAGTAGATAGTTATTCACAATTTCATGTAAAGTAGCAGGAAGGAAAAGTCAGGTGGAAGGGAGCTGCTCATCCTTATCTTAAAACTTGGTGACAAGGACGTCCCAACAAAAGACGTCCTAACAAAGATGTCAGAAAAAGATGTCCTAAAAAAGATGTCCTAACAAAGACGCCATAACAAAGATGTCCTAACAAAGATGTTCTAACAAAGACGTCTTAACAAATTAACAAAGATATCCTAACAAAGACGTCCTAACAAAGATGTCAGAAAAAGACGTCCTAATAAAAACGTCCTAACAAAGACGTCCTAACAAAGACGTCATAACAAAGACGTCCTAACAATAACGTCCTATCAAAGACTTCCTAACAAAGATGTCCTACCACTTGTCACACAAATTCAGTAAGATAAAGTGGTAGTTTCCCTTATCTTCCACATCAACACCGTGTCTTGTACCACTGCCTTCATGTGCAGTAGGTCCGGCTCTCATGGCAGGGAAGTTCCTCTCTCTGCTCAGCTCTACAATTGTCCGCTCATCGTGGCGGTTACTCGGTTCCCAGCGCTGCTATTTGTACGCCGGGTGTGTCTCCCATCCTCGACCCAGTGTAAGTGCATTTGGGATTTTCCATAGGACATAATGGCATTTCTCAAACTCTGGGGGACTTTTAGCGTGCCTACATGTAACAAGTTACAATATACGAGGTGATATGACCATTTCCTTCACTAGCAGTCTTTCATTTAAAAAGGAAAAAAATGTCTGGAGCTTAATTTAAAAAGGGGGGGGGGGAACGAGGGGAGGTGGGGGGGGGGGCGGAGGAAGTCTTCCCTATCGCAGTACAGAGGTAACAGATAACTATTACAGGACACATATTTAGAGATACTATAACAATTAAAAGCTATTGCAAGCACATTGTGATTCGAACCTACCCAAATAACGCCACGGTCTCGCTGTGTACAAGATGCTAGACACAAAATTACCACTCCTTAACAAATATCGTCATTAGCAAGGTATATCATCCACACAACAATAGAACATTGACAGAGTCTGTATCCAGACATTGACGTCATTAGCAAGGTATATCATCCACACAACAATAAAACATTGACAGAGTCTGTATCCAGACATTGAAACAACACCATGATTCTCATGTATGTTAATTAGCAAAAGTTAAATAATCACCACACGCATTGGACTCTAATACTATCATTCTGAGCCGGTGATGGATCCTACTATAACTTCTCCTTGATGTTGAACGGGGTTTGGGTCATGGCAAAATCGAAACAAAACAGAAATTTTTTTACACGAATACAACCGACCTGGACTTGCAGTGCTAGCCCCGCATTTTTTAAAATAAATAAGTCAGCAATTAAGAGGTATTGTGGTCAGTATCACCCCTGTCGCCTTTATTCCCCCACAAATGTCCTGATATTTCCTGATTTCAGCTGTAACGACCTTGGAGAAAAGGTCAATCCTAAAAATCCACATCGATGCGATTTGTAACCCCGTGACCACCCCACCTAAAAGCAAGCATGATATCCACTTCCCTCCAACAACCCTCATAGGGTTATAATATTGGAATTAATATATTACGAACATTTACAGAAGAGGTGTGATTGATTGTCTCTAATGTAGGCTACACATATAGCCCGAGAATTAAGTATACAGGTATTGATCAGAATTCTTAGAAGAAGAGGAAGCAAACAGAGATTAAAGGCCACTCTGATGTCATAATTGTGGTTTCAGGTGATTGATAGGCCTGGCTAATGAAAACACCGTTGTAATGGGTGTCTAGTTAGCGGTATGTAGCAGGGTGTCAAGTTAGCGGTATGTAGAAGGGTGTTAAGTTAGCGTCTGTAGAAGGGTGTTAAGTTAGCGGTATGTAGAAGGGTGTTAAGTTAGCGGTATGTAGCAGGGTGTCAAGTTAGCGGTCTGTAGAAGGGTGTTAAGTTAGCGTCTGTAGAAGGGTGTTAAGTTAGCGGTATGTAGAAGGGTGTTAAGTTAGCGGTCTGTAGAAGGGTGTTAAGTTAGCGTCTGTAGAAGGGTGTTAAGTTAGCGGTCTGTAGAAGGATGTCAAGTTAGCGGTATGTAGAAGGGTGTTAAGTTAGCGGTATGTAGAAGGGTGTCAAGTTAGCGGTCTGTAGAAGGGTGTTAAGTTAGCGTCTGTAGAAGGGTGTTAAGTTAGCGGTATGTAGAAGGGTGTCACGTTAGCGGTCTGTAGAAGGGTGTCAAGTTAGCGGTATGTAGAAGGGTGTCAAGTTAGCGGTATGTAGAAGGGTGTTAAGTTAGCGTCTGTAGAAGGGTGATAAGTTAGCGGTATGTAGAAGGGTGTCAAGTTAGCGGTCTGTAGAAGGGTGTTAAGTTAGCGTCTGTAGAAGGGTGTTAAGTTAGCGGTATGTAGAAGGGTGTCAAGTTAGCGTCTGTAGAAGGGTGTTAAGTTAGCGGTATGTAGAAGGGTGTTAAGTTAGCGGTATGTAGAAGGGTGTTAAGTTAGCTGTATGTAGAAGGGTGTTAAGTTAGCGGTCTGTAGAAGGGTGTTAAGTTAGAGTCTGTAGAAGGGTGTTAAGTTAGCGGTATGTAGAAGGGTGTTAAGTTAGCGGTATGTAGAAGGGTGTTAAGTTAGCGGTATGTAGAAGGGTGTTAAGTTAGCGTCTGTAGAAGGGTGTTAAGTTAGCGGTATGTAGAAGGGTGTTAAGTTAGCGGTATGTAGAAGGGTGTTAAGTTAGCGGTATGTAGAAGGGTGTTAAGTTAGCGTCTGTAGAAGGGTGTTAAGTTAGCGGTCTGTAGAAGGGTGTTAAGTTAGCGTCTGTAGAAGGGTGTTAAGTTAGCGGTATGTAGAAGGGTGTTAAGTTAGCGTCTGTAGAAGGGTGTTAAGTTAGCGGTATGTAGAAGGGTGTCAAGTTAGCGTCTGTAGAAGGGTGTTAAGTTAGCGTCTGTAGAAGGGTGTCAAGTTAGCGGTCTGTAGAAGGGTGTTAAGTTAGCGGTATGTAGAAGGGTGTCAAGTTAGCGGTATGTAGAAGGGTGTTAAGTTAGCGTCTGTAGAAGGGTGTTAAGTTAGCGGTATGTAGAAGGGTGTCAAGTTAGCGTCTGTAGAAGGGTGTTAAGTTAGCGGTATGTAGAAGGGTGTCAAGTTAGCGGTATGTAGAAGGGTGTTAAGTTAGCGTCTGTAGAAGGGTGTTAAGTTAGCGGTATGTAGAAGGGTGTTAAGTTAGCGGTCTGTAGAAGGGTGTTAAGTTAGCGGTATGTAGAAGGGTGTCAAGTTAGCGTCTGTAGAAGGGTGTTAAGTTAGCGGTATGTAGAAGGGTGTTAAGTTAGCGTCTGTAGAAGGGTGTTAAGTTAGCGGTATGTAGAAGGGTGTCAGGTTAGCGTCTGTAGAAGGGTGTTAAGTTAGCGGTATGTAGAAGGGTGTCAAGTTAGCGGTATGTAGAAGGGTGTTAAGTTAGCGTCTGTAGAAGGGTGTTAAGTTAGCGGTATGTAGAAGGGTGTCAAGTTAGCGTCTGTAGAAGGGTGTTAAGTTAGCGTCTGTAGAAGGGTGTCAAGTTAGCGGTCTGTAGAAGGGTGTTAAGTTAGCGGTATGTAGAAGGGTGTCAAGTTAGCGGTATGTAGAAGGGTGTTAAGTTAGCGTCTGTAGAAGGGTGTTAAGTTAGCGGTATGTAGAAGGGTGTTAAGTTAGCGGTATGTAGAAGGGTGTTAAGTTAGCGGTATGTAGAAGGGTGTTAAGTTAGCGTCTGTAGAAGGGTGTTAAGTTAGCGGTCTGTAGAAGGGTGTTAAGTTAGCGTCTGTAGAAGGGTGTTAAGTTAGCGGTATGTAGAAGGGTGTTAAGTTAGCGTCTGTAGAAGGGTGTTAAGTTAGCGGTATGTAGAAGGGTGTCAAGTTAGCGTCTGTAGAAGGGTGTTAAGTTAGCGTCTGTAGAAGGGTGTCAAGTTAGCGGTCTGTAGAAGGGTGTTAAGTTAGCGGTATGTAGAAGGGTGTCAAGTTAGCGGTATGTAGAAGGGTGTTAGTTTTTTAAAGGGTTTTTAGGGTCCCATCGTGATTCGAACCTACCCAAATAACACCACGGTCTCGCTGTGTACAAGATGCTAGACACAAAATTACCACTCCTTAAAAAGTATCGTCATTAGCAAGGTATATCATCCACACAACAATAGAACATTGACAGAGTCTGTATCCAGACATTGACGTCATTAGCAAGGTATATCATCCACACAACAATAGAACATTGACAGTTTCTGTATCCAGACATTGAAACAATACCATGATTCTCATGTATGTTAATTAGCAAAAGTTAAATAATCAACACTCGTATTGAACTCTAATACTATCATTCTGAGCCGGTGATGGATCCTAATATAACTTCTCCTTGATGTTGAACGGGGTAGGGGTCATGGCAAAATGGAAACAAAACAGAAATTGTTTTACACGAATACAACCGACCTGGACTTGCAGTGCTAGCCCCGTATTTTTTTAAATAAATCAGTCAGCAACTAAGAGGTATTGTGGTCAGTATCACCCCTGTCGCCTTTATTCCCCCACAAATGTCCTGATATTTCCTGATTTCAGCTGAATCGACCTTGGAGAAAAGGTCAATCCTAAAAATCCACATGGATGCGATTTGTAACCCCGTGACCACCCCACCTAAAAGCAAGCATGATATCCACTTCCCTCCAACAACCCTCATAGGGTTATAATATTGGAATTAATATATTACGAACATTTACAGAAGAGGTGTGATTGATTGTCTCTAATGTAGGCTACACATATAGCCCGAGAATTAAGTATACAGGTATTGATCAGAATTCTTAGAAGAAGAGGAAGCAAACAGAGATTAAAGGCCACTCTGATGTCATAGTTGTGGTTTCAGGTGATTGATAGGCCTGGCTAATGAAAACACCGTTGTAATGGGTGTCTAGTTAGCGATATGTAGAAGGGTGTCAAGTTAGCGGTATGTAGAAGGGTGTTAAGTTAGCGTCTATAGAAGGGTGTTAAGTTAGCGGTATGTAGAAGGGTGTCAAGTTAGCGGTATGTAGAGTACACTTGTTCCTAGAGCGAGCCGATGTCATCACTTGTAAGAGGCATGTTCGAATCTCCTCTTGGTCTTTACTACATTCAATTTGTATATTGTCTGGCGTGTTGTTTAATCTCTATCTCTTTCCTCTGCATCTATGGAAGCAAATCAATACCTGCTAATGCAATTCTCTTGCATATTCAGGGACCTCAAATCTTGCCCAAAAATTGTTGATAACGGTGTGCATAATTTGCAAACGGGATACAGATATCACATTAGTGTGGGTTTACATTTCTTTTAATATTACAAAAACAGAAAATACGAAATTAATAAACAGCCTGGAGAGATATTTTTCTTTATTAATATTTTTCTAAGTTTCAAAAGAAGATTGTGGCCTGCGGCCAAATTGCATCGATTTTCAGCACACACCGCCTCTATGTATCTCGATTTGGCCAGTAGACTTGTCAAAAAAATCTGCATGCAATATCAACACAGATCAATATGCCAGAACTAAGACCGAGTGCAGATCCGTGCTGTGCGGATATGTCTGGTTATGGGACTGCCATAATGAACTTGTCTAGGGCTGCATTTGGATAGAGGAGGAGCAAAAATATGTGCCCTGTCAGTGTAAATTGTTGGTTATGTGTTGTTCGATAGGGCAGGTTCTGATGTTAAATACATTGTCGTAGCGAGTAATGTGGAGAATTGTAGGATGGGCAGTAGTATAATTTGGTGTGGTGTAGTGGCAACATATCCACAAATTAGTATACATAACTGGGGGTGGCAATGTTTGTATCTCTTTTGTTGTTGTTGTTTTCTTGACTTTGTTGTGGTAGTGGATGTTTTATTATTATTATTATTATTATTATTATTATTAAGTTTATTATTATTATTATTATTATTATTATTTATTATTATTATTATTATTATTATTAGTAGTAGTAGTAGTAAGTAGTAGTAGTAGTAGTAGTAGTAGTAGTAGTAGTAGTAGTAGTAGTAGTAATAGTAGTAGTAGTAGTAATAGTAGTAGTATTAGTGTTAGTAGTAGTAGTAGTAGTAGTAGTAGTAGTAGTAGTAGTAGTAGTAGTATTACTAGTAGTAGTAGTAATAATAGCAGTAGTAGTAGTAGTAGTAAGTAGTAGTAGTAGTAGTAGTAGTAGTAGTAATAGTAGTAGTAGTAGTAGTAGTAGTAGTAGTAGTAGTAGTAGTAGTAGTAGTACTAGTAGTAGTAGTAGTAGTAGTAGCTGTAGTAGTAGTAGTAGTAGTAGTAGTAGTAGTAGTAGTAGTAGTAGTAGTAGTAGTAGTAGTAGTAGTAGTAGTAGTAGTGGTGGTAGGAGGGCCGACTCCGTGGCAAATTAGTTACGGATGCAGTTCGTGATCCCGCATACCCGCGTTCGAAAAATAGCTGCGCGCGATTTATTAGCATCCCGCGTTGCGTTGGTTTTGTTTTACAAAATGGTATGGGTGCCGGTCTTTCAGAAAGCAATGGCAAACTGCTGAACCTAAACATGCCAAGATATCATAACAGCAACAATGATGGTATTCACTGCAACGTCCTATAAAAGGATATATAACTAACTTTAGTTGTAGGAGTAGTAGTGGTATTAGTAATTGTAGTAATAGCCGCAGTAGTAGTTGACGTGGTGTCAGCATTAGCTGTAGAATGTGAAAAGAGAAAAGATGAAGAAGAGGAGAAGGTAGTGATTGAAGAAAAGGAGGCAATAGGTAGGTAGTGGATATTGTTTTAGTAGTAGTTGTAGGAGCAGCAGCCTCAAAAACTGTAGTAGTAGAAGTAGTAGTAGTAGCTGCAGCAGCAGCAGTAGCAGCAGCGGTAGCAATAGTAGTAGTAGTAGTAGTAGTAGTAGTAGTAGTAGTAGTAGTAGTAGTAGTAGTAGTAGTAGTAGTAGTAGTGGTAGTAGTAGTAGTAGTAATAGTAGTAGTAGTAGTAGTAATAGTAGTAGTAGTAGCAGCAGCAGCAGCAGCAGCAGCAGCAGCAGTAGTAGTAGTAGTAGTAGTAGTAGTAGTAGTAGTAGTAGTAGTAGTAGTAGTAGTAGTAGTAGTAGTAGTAATCAGATATTATCAAGTGAAACCATTATAAAGGCCCACTCTTGCACCTGTTCTGTTGGAAGTACTGGTGGGTGTTGAACCAGAACCTGTAAACCGACGAAACACGAAACATAGATTAACAAGTATTGATATAAACTCACGACCTCAGTTTTCCTGTTGTCTATTGTGTCTGCTTCCCACTTCTAAGCCTTTGTCCTCTATAAGTGACGATCAATACATGTGGACGAATACATCATTGTTGCTTTTAATAGCATTATGGATTCCCCAGCAAATGAAACGTCACGGGGAACCAACGGTGAAAGCACGTTATTTGAGATCTGAAAGCTTCGTGTTTTACTATTCATAGCCCGGTCCTGAATGTATTCTGCTCGGACTCCTACCTGACTATTATCCCCGAGAAAGTCAGACAGAACTATCAGATCGATCAATGGGGGAACTTTACGGCCTCCAGCCGATCGTGCTTAGAAATAACCGACCTTCTCTGTCCACCAGAAAGATTGTGCATTGAGATATGTTCCTTGTTGTTGTGTTCTTTCAGTGAGACTGTTGTTTGGTTTGTAAAGGATGACTTTCATTATGTACTGATAGCCCCATAAGATCTACATTTTTTTCTCTTAGATAACGCGAGGGAATCTCAGGATAGTGCACAAACTCCGTAGCAATGCGAGGATGCGAATATCTTATAGCATAATCATAAATGCAATACATTGGCAGGGTCACCATCACCATGTACCAGGTTCTTTGTTGCTCTCATCCCGGCTAGGTGGAAAGTCGCTCGATCTCTGACCGTATCTCCTGGCCCATGCACCCTGTTGCCTAACATGTCTGCGGTATCTTGTGTTCATTCTCATGGTGGTCTACCCGTGCCTCTTCTACTAGGAACCATGCCATCTATAGGGTGTATTTTTCATGACTGTGCACAGTTTGAAAATATTGCCGGTCCAAAATTTGTATTTACCTATCATGTTGCATGAACTTTACAGAGGGTAAATACAAAACTTGGACACGCAATATTTTCAAACACTGCACAGTCAATAAAAATACAATGTGTACCACTCTTCTTGCCAAACTTCTGTGACGTTCTTGGCAAGCCCCGGATCACTGGCGTGTGAATCTTGAGCATAGCCTACGATGGGTGACGTTGTAATATTCTGTTATGATAATTTAGCTGTGTGACCAACGTGTGCCGCGTGGTTACACACCCGCTTCACACGCCAGTGATCCGGGGCTTGTTTCCGGATCCGGTCAGGGATATGCACTACTGACGAGCTCAAACGAGGGCGAAACTCGAGTATAGTGCTTCCATATTGACGTGGATAGGCCTTAGGTTCATACCAGAATACGATCAGCGTTGCAGGTAGTGGGTTGTGCTCAATATTTAAAGTCCCAAGAGTCCAACACCGTGAATCGAACCTGGTCTGTTTGAGCCAGAGGCCGACGCTTTAAATTCCGATTTACTCCGCCCCATGTTATTTAGAGGCAGAAAGTTGAAAACCTGGTGTGACTACAACTTTTCAATTTGTATTTTGTCTGTTGTGTTCACTTGCTTCTAATTATTTCATCTGGAAGGAGGGGGAATTAAGGTGGGAAGAGGAAGGAATAAGACTGTCCCTGTCGTCTAAGATTGGCTATCAATACATGTGGACAAATACATCACTGTTACTGTAAATGGCATTGTGGATTCCACAGCAAATGAAATGCCACGAAGAAGCTACAGTAAAAGCGCGTCATATCTTAAGTGTCATGTTTTACTATTCATAGCCCGGTCGTCAATGTATCCTACGCGGATATCTACCTGACTATTATTCCAGAGAAAGTCATGACTGAAACATCACATCGACCACAGAGGGAATTTTACAGCCTCTAGCCCAGTGTTTCCCAACGTGGGGCCCACGCCCCACAGGGGGGGGGGCAATTCGACTGTTAAGGGGGGCAATTCGAAAATGGAAGAAATCGGCTGAATATAACAAAACGGGGAGACTTGAGACTGAAGTTAACTAAATTGGAACCTGACATAAGATCTCTTTGCAGCAAGCATCAAGCGCAAGGATCTCACTAAATTTAAATAATAAATAATTACTAATAATTAAAATAATATAGAAAAATCTTTCATTAAAATTATTTTGTACTTGAATTTCAGTTCTCCATTATATGTTTTGAAAATTTACTTACTGTGTTTGCTCAATAATTACCTAGTGATTTCTTCCTAAAACCTATCATTCAAGTTTCTTTAGTGAACATTTCAATTTTTGAATATTAAAAATAATGTATATGTTGAGGGGGGGGGGGGGGCGTGGGGCAGGGGAGGGGGGCAATATGAATTTTAGAAAGGCTTAAGTGGGGCATGGCACAAAAAAGGTTGGGAAACACTGCTCTAGCCGATCGTACTTGAAAATATACGGCCGTCTCTGTCTCCTAGCAAGATTGTGCATTCAGAGATGTTCTTTGAAATGCCACAGAGAACCCACAGTGAAAACTCGTCATTTGAGATCTGTAGGTCTAATGGGGGAGGGAATTTTTAATTCTTATTTGTCTATAACTTTTTTGACATTTTGAGAGAAGCTAAGTCGCAAAGGCAACTTATCAGAAACATCAAAAAAGGAGCAGTCATCATTCTTTGGCCACACAGTGAGAATACAAAAACTGGAACATGATGATGATGATGATGTTGATAACTGAGACAGTGAACGCGCTTTACAATCCCGTAACTCACTGAGCTAAGGGTGCGAAATCAGTCCCAGAGGATTTGCAAGCAGACCGCCTCGCACTGATTTTACAGTATGAGCGTTGATCTCTATGAAAGCAATGGCAAACTTTTTTTTTTTGCATACCCTTTTTACAGGACATCGCAATCAACACCAGCAATTCTGCCGCCGTGATCTCTTAGCAAATTTACGTTCATTAGTTTGCCATTGCTTTCTGGACGACCGGCACCGATACCAACGCAAAACCAACGCAACACGGTCTACTGCCAAATCGCACGCAGTTGTGTTTCGAACGCAGGTTTACGTTATTACGAACCGCGTCCATAAGTCCTTCGCCACGGAGTGCGGCAATGGCAAACTATTGAACGTAAAGGTTGCCTAGTAAATGACAAACTGCAATACATGCCGTGGTTGATTGTGACATCATGTAAAGGTCATGCAACTAACTATAACTGTTCAGTTTTTATGCTGGCTATTGTGTCTACATTAATTTTGTTCTGCGTTCTTTTGCTTTGAACTGAAGCGTAGATAAATGTTTTTACTTCTTTTTATCTGGCTGCATGTCCATCTATACATGGGGGATTTATTGCTGATGAAAACTTCGCATGGTCGGAAAATCAATTTGAGACCCTGGAGATGTAGATGTGCACAACCATAGATTGTATTGCACGGAAACTCACATAAATAGAGAAATGTCAGAAAAGCTGGAAGCAACAACAAAAGGCGTTGAAAACAATAAAACAGGGACACATAAATTATTGTGGCCACATTAAAATACAGGGTACCGCGCTGTCGTAGTGGTTAGAACGCTTGCTTGCCAAGACAATAGTACGGGTTCATTGCTCAGTAATGGGAAGATTATTTCCATCCTGATCAGTACGGGCCTGGAGTCGACCCAGCTTCATTAAATGAGTGCCTGACAATTTTCAGAATTGTCTGGGGTAAGATAAGGCATCATTATGAAACCATACTGGAGGGAATTATCAAAGGCTGGCGACACAGAGGTATAAACGCACGCACGCGCTGTCATGACCCTAGCGTTAATATTTCATATACATCCTGGTCCCTGACCTGGTATATTATAATCTCTCACACAAGAACTGCACACAGAGACGGGCTCTTGGTCCGTCCCAGTCAGGAACGTTTATTTCGTTAATCGAGAGTTACAACAATCTCATGCAACGCTCACTATACAAATGGAGTACCGATGTAACACTATCGTGTCGGTACTTGAAACATATTTCAACACAAGTACGTACAATCATCACTCTATGTCAGTGGTTCTCAATCGGTGGGGATTTTAGGGTTTCCAGGGGAGGGGGCGTGGGAATAAAGATTATTTCAAGATCGCGTTAATACAAGAACCGATTACTTGATATTGATTTTCCCTTCATACTTTACAGTTCTGTACGTTTCACCTCTTCTAAAATTCATTTTATATAGTAAGTAGACCCACAAATCACGTTTTATGTGGACGTCTAGACTTGATTTGGTATGTGCTTCCATTATTACGTATACTGTGTAGGAGCAGGAGGGGGTGGGGGATTTTAGGTAGGAAATAGGAAGGGGGGGGGGATGGCGTTGTGAAAATATGGTGAAGGGGGGCACGGGCCAAAAAAGGTTGACAACCACTGCTCTATGTAAAACTCTCACGTTGCTAGCATGCAATCTAGCCATAGCACTCAAGCTGCATACAAATCGTCAACGTCTCACTTAATCAAGCACGTTCCTCTTCTCACAGTTATGCAGCTCGTCTTTTCACAATTATACAGCTCGTCAATCGTAATAGCTTTCACTCGTCTCTCATGTCAGATACAATAAGTCCTCTCTCGCACGTCCATATCCGTCGTTGGCCTAGCACAGTCTGTCTGGGACTTTGTCCAGTCGTCTCTACCTCGTGTCCTGTGGCCACGCGTTTCTCGCCTGAACTCCCTTAGTCCGTCCGTCTCGAGTCTGTACTGCGTTCCGATCTAACCGTCCCTGACCTCGGGTGTCGGTGTCTGTCAACAGTCGTGACCTGTCCCTGCACTGTCTCGCATCCAAGTCCCTGTCGACTGACTGTCTTTCCTCTATGACTGTCCTGTCGACAGTCTGTCTTTCCTCTATGACTGTCCTGTCGACTGACTGTCTTACCTCTATGACTGTCCTGTCGACTGACTGTCTTTCCTCTATGACTGTACTGTCGACTGACTGTCTTTCCTCTACGCCTGTCCTGTCGGCTGACTGTCTGTCCTTTACGCCTGTCCTGTCGACTGACTGTCTTTCCTCTACGCCTGTCCTGTCGACTGACTGTCTTTCCTCTATGCCTGTCCTGTCGACTGACTGTCTGTCCTCTATGCCTGTCCTGTCCACTGACTGTCTGTCCTCTACGCCTGTCCTGTCCACTGACTGTCTGTCCTCTACGCCTGTCCTGTCCACTGACTGTCTTTCCTCTACGCCTGTCCTGTCGGCTGACTGTCTGTCCTTTACGCCTGTCCTGTCGACTGACTGTCTTTCCTCTACGCCTGTCCTGTCGACTGACTGTCTTTCCTCTATGCCTGTCCTGTCGACTGACTGTCTGTCCTCTATGCCTGTCCTGTCCACTGACTGTCTGTCCTCTACGCCTGTCCTGTCCACTGACTGTCTGTCCTCTACGCCTGTCCTGTCCACTGACTGTCTGTCCTCTACGCCTGTCCTGTCCACTGACTGTCTGTCCTCTACGCCTATCCTGTCGACTGACTGTCTTTCCTCTACGCCTGTCCTGTCGACTGACTGTCTGTCCTCTACGCCTGTCCTGTCGGCTGACTGTCAGTCCTTTACGCCTGTCCTGTCGACTGACTGTCTTTCCTCTACGCCTGTCCTGTCGAATGACTGTCTGTCCTCTATGCCTGTCCTGTCCACTGACTGTCTGTCCTCTACGACTGTCCTGTCGACTGACTGTCTTTCCTCTACGCCTGTCCTGTCGACTGACTGTCTGTCCTCTACGCCTGTCCTGTCCACTGACTGTCTTTCCTCTATGCCTGTCCTGTCGACTGACTGTCTGTCCTCTACGCCTGTCCTGTCGACTGACTGTCTGTCCTCTACGCCTGTCCTGTCTGCTCAGTCTGTTGCGTCTATGTCTACTTCTAGGACTCTGACAGCGCACATAACACACATACAGGCAGTTACACACATACATAATACATGCATTCATACAGAGGCGCACGGGCACACACACACACACACACACATACACACACACGCACAGAGAGAGAGATAGAGAGAGAGAGAGGCTTATATGCATATAGATACATTCATACAGACACACAAAGACACTATACAGACAAACACACAGACAGACACAGAGACTATCACACCAAAGATATATATATATATATATATATATATATATATATATATATATATATATATATATATATATATATATATATATATATATATATATATATATATATATAAAATATATAACACTGCCTGAAACAAAAATAAAATGTTGCGAATGACCTTGGATTGCCATACTAATTAACAACAATTGCTTGGAAGAGGCTAGTGAAACTAGACCATTAAATACAACTATAAGAAAGAGACAAATAGCGTTCTTTGGTCGCGTAATGAGAGACAGACATTGGAGAACATTGTGACGACTGGACAGTTCAGCGGGGAAACGAGGCAAGGGCAGACCAAGAGAAAATATGCTGGATGGATTGAGACGGCGGCATGGAGGAATATCATCAGCAGAGTTGATCTAGAATACCAATAACCGAGATGTGCGGAGAGACATGGACGCCTGTGCCCGGGCTCTCAGGTCGATCTAGCCTGACTAGGTACCAGGCAATGGCTAGGGAAGTAAAGACAGCTGCCGTGATACTGACCACCTCATTCGTCTCCCTGTAGTGACTCGGACTTACAGCCTTCTATAAATATATGTTAGTGAGTTGCATATCCTTTTCATGACGTTGTAGTCAATACCAGCATTATTTTTTTTTGCTGTTGTGATCTCTTGGCAAGTTTACGTTCAGTAGTTTGCCATTACTTTCTGAACGACCGCCACCCATACCAATTCGTAAAAACACAAACACAACGCAGTCTGCTGCCAAATCGCGCTCAGCTGTGTTTCAAACGCAGGTATGCAGTATCACGAACCGCGTCCGTAATTACTTCGCCACGGAACCGGCATAAATATATGTTGTTTTGCATATCCTTTACAGGACATCGCTGCCAACATCTTTCAGCTGATTGTTGACTTCTTGGCAAGATTACGCTCAGTAATTTGCCATTGCTTTCTGAGCGACCGGCTCACATACCCCGTAAGTTACCGACGCTATTCGAACCACTGCTGATTCTCACCGTCGTCACGTTACTTACGAGAGTATACGAGATTACAGAGAAAAGTCGCTAACCACTAAGTCAGGAAGCCGGCTAAATATATAAAATAAATATATGGGTCAATAAAAATGTGGGTCTAATAAAAGATCCGCATGCGCATATGGTGTTTAAAAGAGTCCTATTCGTGACACTTCTCTAAGAAACATTTCCTACTATGTGACGAGACCCTGAAAACAGTTTCTGTTACTTCTAATTGTTTTAATTTGAATGACTGTAAATATTAGTAATATGTTTAGTTTATTCAACTCTGGCTAATACTGAAAGGTAGACAATCGGTACCCACATCTTATATTCACCGCTTAGAGTCCTCACTAACGCGCATAGAGTGACTGTGTTGCGTGTCTTCAGGAATGAAACTAAGTCAACACCAAACCCCAGTTCATCCATCAAGTCAACAAGGGCGAATATCTCCAACCATTGTCTTCCTCAACAACAATAATAGCTAGGTTAGGTTAGTTTAGTCGACGGATCAACATCACGGCACACGGGTATAACCTATAAGTGTTCCGTTCTACTCCTAACTTAAGCCTGAGTCCGGAGATTCTCAGTTGAGTGCACGAACTCCGTAGCACCGGCGAGGATACTGAAATTACTTTGGGTAGATTTTTAACTCGAAATTTTGCCCGGGCAGCGCCGTTAGGCTACTCTTTTTCGATTTCCAACTGCCAAGGGATATTTTACGTGCGCAACAATACACACGGGCGTCCGATCTCACTAACCAGAGACTAGGGAAAATTTTGTTACTAGAAGACCAGGTGAAAAATTCCGACCCCCATCAGGGCTTCAACCCGAGACATCCAGCACTCGAGGCGGACACCATACCTCGAGACCACTCACCCCCCCCTCCCCCCAATAATAAAAACAACAATAACAGCAACAGCAAGAACAAGAACAAGAACAACGACATTAACAACATAAACAGCAGCAACAACAACAACAACAGAAACAGCAACGCCAACAGCAGCAGCAACACCACCAGTACCAGTAACAGCAACAAAAATACCAACAATACCAATACCAACAATAACAATACCATCAACAACAAAAACACAAATAACAATACCAACAATAACATAAACAACATTTAATTGCACGTTGTTTTAAGTATGTGACCGCAGGTTTGAACCTTTTTCACCAGTTTGTACCACTTATCTCCATGGGTTTCCTTCCATTAATCAAAAAAGGACACTTCCAGCATAATTCTCTAGCTCCGTAGCACCGGCGAGGATCTAAATATATGTAAAGCAGAATCGCGTACACTTTAAGTAATCTTTTGTGGGCTACAAGCTATAGTGTGTTTACTTTTGTCTGCCCCAATATAAAATTCTATATCCCAGTAACCAACTGAAGGAAAATGATGAGATTTAGCATATAACCTTATCATTATGTCCATCCAACAAACAAATGTTTGTTCTGGAGATTTTTACAGCAGACTTCAAAGTTTGTTTATATGCGGTATATAATTTACGGGTCAGAGATGAAGTTCATAATTTTAAATGTATTACAGCGTAGCCAGACAATCAGCGTTCAATGTTGAATATTTTACGTGTTTCACGGGATTGGCCTTATGCCAAGAACCCCGCGTTGTTTAAACTGGGACTGTTCAGAGGTGTCTCAAAATGTGGGTTATTTCATGAAACCTGATTAATATGTTTTTAAAAAAAAATCTTACCACTTATCGCTAACATTGAAATGTGTGAATATTTTTCAATGGGATTGAATGCGAAATTGTGTATACACTTCAAAGCATCGCTATGAAGTTGTACACATATTTTTGTCAAGAAGCTGATCGCAGGAAACTGTTTTATACTATTACAAATTCCGAAAAAAGAACAGTGCATGCATTGGGTTTGAGTAAACGGTCATTTCGTCGATGGATGCAAGAATCTGGAATTAAACCACCACGCAATAACCAAACGGTAGGTAGAAAGGTTATTGTAGACAGCTTTGACAAAGATGTCATAAGGCGAGCTATTATAAAAATGCTTTAAAAAGTCGCTTAAAAGTCGACAGGGTCGACTTCATTGCACCGGGTTCTATCCCATATGGCTCGGTCTCTTTCCGCAGCGCGGAAAGCATCGCACAAAGCACGAACTCCGCAGCTCTAGCGACGACCCACAGAAGTCTCCGAAAAATTTAACTCGTGAACCGAAGGATGCGGCCCGGAATCGAACCCACAACCTTTGGAGCCCGAGTCAAAAGGCTTGACCACTTCGCCACGGAGACTCCTAAAATTATAAAAAATTTGGATTTTATATCCAGGATTATCCAGCATTATAAAAATGCTGGATGCCAAAGAAACAGTGACTGTAAGAAAACTTAGGGTTTGGTTGAGAAAGAACAATAACATAGAGCTATCCAAAACAACTTTGTGGAAAATTATAAGGACATTATCTTCACTTTTAGAAAGTACAAGGGAGGTAGAAATATTCTTTGCGAGCAACCGCATTTAGGAGCCATGAGAAGCAGATACCTACGTGAAATAAGGGAAATGCGCAAAGAAAATTATGGCATAGTGTGTTTGGATGAAATGTGGATCAATGCGCACCACACAAGTGATAAGGAATGGCAATCAGTGGATGGACAGATAAAGCGATATGTGCCCAGTAGTATAGGACAGCTTTTGGTCATGGCCCATGCTGGTAATACGCATAATGGCTTACAACAGAATGCTGGGCTCGTGTTCGTATCAAAGCATACAGACAATAGGGATTATCATAATAAGATGAATGGTAATGTATTTAGAGATTGGCTCGAGAATACTGTGCTTCCATCCCTAGATAGACCGTCGTGTCCAATTATGGACAATGCATGATATCAATGTTGTTGCCCAAGAAGACAAAATACCTACAGCATCGAGCACAAAGGGAGCAATAAAGATATGGCTCCGAATGGAAAACATACCATTTCCAGAAACGTATTTCTAGCTAGAATTGTTGTCCCTTGTAAAACAGACGCCAAAAAGCAAGAAATATCAAATCGACAAGTTGATAGAAGAGCATCGTCATGGGTGCTTGAGACTTCTGCCGTACCATTCTCATTTTAACCCTATGGAGCTTATGTGGGCTAAAATTAAAGGACAGGTGGCAGCTGACAATACTATATTCAAATTGTCTGACGTCAAGATACTAATCCAGTCCGCGCTATTAAATATTGATAAAAGTTACTGGAAAAATGTGAGGACCATGTGTTGAAAGAGGAAGAGGATTATTGGAGAAAGGATGGATTGAATTTTATGCAACCGAGAGCAGTCATCAACCTACTGGAATCGTCCGACACAGATTAAGGTCTGAGCAGATCGCAGACCTTAATCCACGTGCACACCAACTGGGATATTTTGCTACAAATATTCAGAAGAATTGCAGGCCCTAAACATTACAGCATCGGCATAAACAATACAACTTGTTAATGGCAACAGTTTGTATTCCACAGTGATGAATTTTCAATTCCGTGAGCCCTCAACGGTGACAAACAACTGACACTGGAAAAAAACAAAAAGCTCTAGACGCATCGAATACCAACCGAAAAGTGATATTGCAGTGGGAACTGACATATTGTGGCATAACAAGAAGCGTGTGAAGAAACACGTTGTCAAATGAGGGGACAACACACGAACATACGAATCATTCTATAAACTTCAATGAAAAGAGGACCAACATCTTGACCGTTAAGAAGGAAGCCCACTACAGAGACATTCACAGCTATATTCGTCGTGCAAAACATGTAATCATGTTCCGTCTCAGCAGAGCAGACAATGCACCCACTACCATACGAATCTGGAGACGCCTTGTGTTTGTCATCCGAACTGGCGGGGGCATTGGCATTACTGTAAAACAAGTTTGATAGCGAGACATCACTAGTTTTTCATCAAAACATCAAAGAAATGTCGCCGTTTTTCATTATTTAAGTTGCTTTTGGACCTATCAAAGACATATTCCTTGGGTGGGGGGTAAATATAAGACGGCAGGAAAAATTTCATAATGATACAACAGACAGTTTTCAAAATAATTGATCGTGAATGACGGCATTCATTTCTGGACATACTATCCTTTACAGGACATAGCAATTAATTTCACCATGTTTGGCTGTTTGTAATTCCTGGGTAAGTTTACATTCAATAGTTTGCCATTGCTTTCTTATGGACCGGCACTCATACCATTGCATGGAAACCAACGCAAGGCGCTCTGCTGCCAAATAGCCCGCAGCTGTGTTTCTAACGTGGCATGCATTATTACGAATTGCGTCCGTAACCCCTCGCCACAGAGCTGGTGGGTAAGTTTTCATATTTTGAAATTCAACTTTGGTAACGTCTTAACTGACTTTCTCTGGTTGATTTCCGCCTGCCAAGGAGCACCATGCACACGGGCACCTCGGCCCTTGTCCGAGAATACTAGACGTCCCATTCACTACCCCAGGAACAAGGCATTATGCCAATTCTAAAAATTCAGCCTACGTCGTGAGTGATACCAGTAATGCACGATCCAGAGGCTGACGTGGAAATCTAAAAGCCACTCCGCCATTAATGTAAAATTACATTGGCTTTACCACACAGTTCGTTTGCATGTGCATTGTACTTTAATTTCATGTGGTGTATGTGTTGGTTGAAGTAAAGGACCTTTGAATGTAAATCATGTTGTTATGTGAAGTACAGTTATATGGAAAGCACAACTGGATTTGAAGTGCTAGCGGCTGAAATACAGGTCCCTTGAATGACAAACGAACGTGTTACGTAAAGTCCAGGTGTGTAAAGTATACACCAAGAAGGACAACATTTTATCTATGTGCACTGAAGAGGGAGGAGTTAAAAGATGAACCCAACGTAGAGGTAAAAAACAAAAACAAAACAAATTTGATGTATTGGCTGATCTGGAAATTCTATTTTAAGATGTCAGCGAGCAATGGGAAATATTGAAGAACTCAGTCTTCCGGGATGCAGAAAGAAGTATCACAAGAATGAAGATGATTGGACGTCAGAAATGGTGATGGACGACATCTTAAAACTAATGAAAACAAGAAGAAATAAGAAAAATAACCATTGAAAATATGAATAGATTGGCAGGAAAATTAGGAAATTGTGCAAAGAGGCAAATGAAGCATGGCTTTAGGAAAAATGCACGGAAATTGAAAACCAATACAACACACGGAATAGAAAATTAATGCACAAAAGAATTAATGACACCACTAAGAAAATAACAAACACATCAACGGGTTTACTAAAAGCCAAAGATGGTAACAACATAATAGAGAAAGATAAGATTTTACATGCGTTGTCAGATTATGTGAAAGATTATTATAATGAAAAAAAAGAAAAGAAGAGCAGTATGATAATCTGAATGAAAATGATGAACCATCAGTTCTGAGGATGGAGGTTCAGAATGAAACTTAACCATATGAAAACTGGCAAGACACCGGGGCCAGACAACATCACAACAGAAATGATCAATGCTCTAGAACAGGGGTGTCAAACTCAATCGCTCAGCGGGCCAAAACACAAATCACACGTAAGGTTGCGGGGCGACCAGGATAAACATTCAATAAGCGGGAAATGAAACCTTTTTTATTTAAACATTAGTATAAATTAAAACAGAAAAAAAGAGCTGCGCTGTCTCAGTTGTGTCATTACTTTCATCGACAGCAAGGGAGAATGCAACCAAGTCTGTGCCTTTTTCGATCAGTTGTGTTTTCACATCAGTGGCCATCTCAAAAACCCGATCAACAACCGTAATTCTGCTAAGGCTTACCTTTGCAAACATCTGCTTTTATGTCTGAACACAAGACGTCACACACTTTCATCATGCAGCGCTTCAGAAACTCTCCTTTTGTATATGGTCGGCCTGATTTTGCAATCTCCTCCGCCATAATAAAACTTGCTTTAACAGCAGCTTCAGTTTGTGATATTACTTTAGAGAAAAGCATCTGCTGTGATGTTAGATATCTCTTAAATTATTCTACCCTCTGTAGCTTTCGCGCTGTCTTGATGTTTAGTCTCGTAGTGCCGTCTCAGATTATATTCTTTGATCACAGAAATATTAACTCCACAAATCAGACACATAAGTTTATCGCTAATACCAGTAAACATATATTCAGCCTCCCAGCGGCTTTTAATGGCTCTGTTTTCAGAATCAACTGTTCTCGTGGTCATTTTAAAGGCTAGCTTTGATTTTAAAAAAAGATTGTGCATCTACCGACAGACGCTTGATTGATAAATGGTTAGCCGTAGCGGGAAAAGATGATGTAATATCCGAGCACTACACTACTTTCATTTCATATGCGCCATTCCAAAACAAGCAACTGAATGTTGCTAGGTCACTATAACGACGAACATCCACTCACTACACAACTTTTATTTTCGCTAATTCTGATCGAAGCGAGAAACGCTCTCCGGTAGCCTATCATTCGGCAATGGCGGCTATTTTGGGAATTTGATTTACACTTTATATCTTGGCCATTAAAAAAAAAAATATTTGTGCTAAAATTCTCTCTCGGGCCGAATATGTGTGTACGTCGGTTGAGACCACTCGGGCCTGATATGATTGTGCGCCGGACCTAATGTGGCCCGCGGGCCTTGAGTTTGACACATGTGACTTAGAAGAATATGGAACAGGAGTCTCCGTGGCGAAGTGGTCAAGCCGTCTGACTCGGGCTCCGAAGGTTGTGGGTTCGATTCCAGGCCGCGTCCTTCGGTTCACGAGTGCTTTTTTCCGGAGACTCCTGGGGGTCGTCGCTAGAGCTAACGAGTTTGTGCTTTGTGCGACACTTTCCGCACTGCGGAAAGAGACTGAGCCATATGGGATAAAAACCCGGTGCAATGAAGTCGATCCTTTCGATTTTTAAGCGACCTTTTTTTTAAAAAGACCAAGTCACTAGACTGCTGAACGAAATATACGATACTGGAGATATACCTCCTGAATTATGTAATTCTATATTTATTGCAATCCCGAAGAAATCAAGAGCATTGGACTGTGATCATCATCGAACAATTAGTATAATGAGCCACATCATGAAGATTTTTTCTGAGAATTATCATGCAAAGAGTTGGAAAGAAAATACAAACCGAAATAGGAGAAGAACAATGTGGGTTTGTAGAAGGCAAGTTTACAGTAAATGCTGTGTATATACTGAGAACAGTAATTGAACGTTCTATAGAAGTAAACAAAGATCTATATCTTTGCTTTATTGACTACACAAAGGCTTTCGATAAAGTGAAACATGTCGACATGATAAGGATGCTTGAAGATCTACAAGTTAATGGAAAAGATCTTAGACTTGTGAAAAACATATATTGGAAACAACAAGCTGCCATCAGAATTGATAACGATTTAGGTCAATATCAGCCTAGTAAAAGAGGTGTGAGACAGGGATGTGTAATGTCTCCAGATCTTTTTTCGCTGTACAGTGAAAGTATTTTCAAAAGTATGGAAGATATGGAAGGAACATTGGGGGATGATACATCAATAACATTGGATATGCAGATGATACAGTCTTGATTGCAGACAATGAACAGGACCTGTAGATGCGGTTGTTGCACACAATGAACAACTAGTGTTAGAACTGAATAGTAAGAAGACATAGATTATGGTCGTCACTGGGAAGAAGGAAATACCACAATGTGATATACGAGTAAATAGGCATATTCTTAAGCACATGAATCGATACAGTTATCTCGGAACAATCATAACATCTGATGGGAGATGCCTTGAAGAGATTAGAACAAGAATTGACATTGCAAAGGTAGCAAGATGAAAAACATACTTACCAATAAAAAGATATCAATTAACACGAGAAAAATAGTGTTGAAGTGCTACATAGAACCTGTATTTTGTGTGGATGTAAAAAGTGGACAATCAGCAGTCAGGCTGAAAAACATCTGATGTCTGTGGAAATGTGGTTTCTGAGAAAAATGCAAAGAATACCATGGACAGATAGAAAAACCAACGAACAAGTCCTTCAAGAAACAAATGAAGGTCGTAAACTGATTAGAGTCATTAGACGTAGACACGGGGGATCACATTTGACAGGAGCCTATCCTTCAAGGACCATGTGGAGACGGTTAAGACAAGATCTCAAAAGGGACTCAGTGCACTTAAAACTATGGCTGCAACGGACACAGAGCAGAGCATGCTTTTCACACTATACCAGCACTTGATCCTCTCAGTAATTGATTATGGATTAGGTCTGCTCACTGTCTCAGAGAGTCAGCTGGTGTAGTTAGAGCGCATACAGAACGAAGCTAGGCGGGTCACTCTGGGATGCACTAGAGACACCCCAGTAGTGTGTATGCGTTACATCCTTGGTCTGCCGACTGTTGCAGGTAGGCTCAAGGTGATGCAGGCGAAGGCATACCTCAGAGTAGCTGCAGGCACAGACCACCCACTGCATGAGGCGCTGGACGCAGTTAAGGGTCAGCGACTGATAAGAGGGAAATCATGGATGGCTCAGGCGGAGGATACGATCAGACAGGTATGCACCTTGGAGAACATTAGGCGTGGAGAGGAGTGGGTCAGAGTGCCAGCGGAGCAGTCAGACTTGTGCAGAGTTATAATCACATTAAGCCGGGAGTGCAGGGAGTGGCCAGCAGGGGCCACGGAAGTGGAAATCCAGCAACTAATTCAGGACAATGCTCACTCAGGTGATGTGATTATCTACACAGATGGTTCGGTGTCAAGAGGTGAGAGAAGTGGCTGGGGGTTCATAGCCAAAGCTAATGGTAGATGTTTGGGGCAGGAGAGCCTGGCATATGATACCACAACATCCAGCTTAAGAATGGAGGTGGAGGCAGTCACTGCGGCTCTCCGCTGGATGGAGAATACGACACACACACACATCGTGATTGTAACTGACTCAGAAAGCATGCTGACGAGGGTGAGGACGGGCAGGCTTCGTGCGGAGTGGCTTGCTTCGCTTCGGAGGTCACGGGTGACAAGCATCGCCTGGATCTTTTCTCCGGGGCATGCCGGTGTGCTGGGAAATGAACAGCCGGACAGATTGGCTGGCTCTGCAGAACTTGGTGGAGTATTGATACATGACAAGGCAGATGTGGTTGCGGCCTTGTGGGAGCACGTGCACACCTCGGAGGAGCAAATTGATTACCATGGTCTGGCAAGAATGAGACAGCGAGGAGTGACGAGGGGATCTGGCCGACGCTCAACGCTCAGAGGAAAGACGAGACGGACTTATAATCAGATTGCTACTGGTACTATTAATGTTGGAACTCTTCGCTGGCTACTGAGGATGGGGACGGAGCACTTATGGGAATGCCCCGAAAGCTGTGATGTCGATTCCTAAATCAATCAATCAATCAATCAATCAATCAATAGACGTAGACAGTCAAAAATTGATTGGGCATGTTATGAAAACAAATGACTTGGAGAACTTTGTGAAAACTGGCAATATCTAAGGGAAGAGACCAAGGGGAAGACAGAGAAGTAAATACATGGATGGCTTGGCCATGTGGCATGGTCGAGACAGGAACACGGAACTGATCCACGACTCTGGTCATCGAGTGAGATGGTAGAACATGACCGCCCACATTTACCGGCATGGCACATGATGGATGGATGGATTTTTCAAATGACCAATGTTTCGTCATGTTCAGCACAAATTATTGATTCTTATCAGGATTAAATCTGTCAATATTGTTGATTCTGCCCTGGAGGCTAGACGTAGCATGTGTTAATGTACAACTGGGTGTGTCGGTTGCATCAGGTGTTGCCCCATTTTACAAGAAAATTTTGAAATGGTGTTTTCCAATGATAAATAAACATGCAAATATTGACCATCACCTGTAGAAGTACAATACACGCATTAGGCTTGCCAATATTTGGACGTGCCGCGATGGCTTCCACAGTTTCTCAGTGATTACTGTAACGATCATCATCATCATCATCATCATCATCATCATCATCATCATCATCATCATCATCATCATCATCATCATCATCATCATCATCATCATTATGTGCTCTGACGTATGTCAAAGACGTCCATATACCTCCACATATCTTGGTCCTTGTTTTCTAAATAGACTGTTGATATTCCTCCATGGCTTCCGAAAGCGTCGCACAAAGCAGGAACTCAGTAGCTCCAGCGACGACCCCCAGGTGTCTTCGAAAAGAATTAACTAGTAAACCGAAGGACGCGGCCCGGAATCAAACTCACAAACTTCGGAACCCGAGTCAGACGGCTTGACGACTTCGCCACGGAGACTCCCTGGATGTATATATAGTCCTATAGTACCTTGCGGTGTAGGACGAGGAGGGGAAAGGGGAGGGGGGGGGGGGGGGGGGGGGTCTTGATCCTGAGGAATTATGACCGCCTGGCTAGTGCAGTAGCCGCGGGCTGTGCAGGTTAGGGTATTCTTTTGCCCCCGACAGGAAAATAAAAAGAGTCACACCTTACCGAGGATTCGAACTTCGATCTCCTGAAGAACAACACGACGTTCCTGCCAATCAGCCAGCCGCTCCTCAAAGATCATGTGATATCTAAACATTGAGGCTGATCCTAGTAATTTGAAGCCGGAAAACAGCATACACGTGTCTCTATGGGATATCGCCCACAGCGTGTCCTATTAGAGCTGAGTTCCATTCCATTGTGATAACTTGCTGTAGCAGTCTGCATAATTCCGCACTGTGGTAATTGTGATGACTGGCGGTAGCAGTCTGTAATAATGCCGCAATTGTGGTCATTGCGATAACTTGCAGTAGCAGTCGGCCGTAATTCCGTCACTGTGGTCATTGTGATAACTTACTGTAGTGGTCTGCCATAATTCCGTCACTGTGGTCATTGTGATAACTTACTATAGTGGTCTGCCATAATTCTGTCACTGTGGTCATTGTGATAACTTACTGTAGTGGTCTGCCATAATTCCGTCACTGTGGTCATTGTGATAACTTACTGTAGTGGTCTGCCATAATTCCGTCACTGTGGTCATTGTGATAACTTACTGTAGTGGTCTGCCATAATTCCGTCACTGTGGTTATTGTGATAACTTGCTGTAGCGGTCTGCCATAATGCCGTCACGGTAGTCATAGTGATAACTTGCTATAGTAGTCTGCCATAATTTCGTCACTGTGGTTATTGTGATAACTTGCTGTAGTAGTCTGCCATAATTCCGTCACTGTGGTTATTGTGATAACTTACTGTAGTGGTCTGCCATAATTCCGTCACTGTGGTCATTGTGATAACTTACTGTAGTGGTCTGCCATAATTCCGTCACTGTGGTCATTGTGATAACTTACTGTAGTGGTCTGCCATAATTCCGTCACTGTGGTCATTGTGATAACTTACTGTAGTGGTCTGCCATAATTCCGTCACTGTGGTCATTGTGATAACTTGCAGTAGCAGTCGGCCGTAATTCCGTCACTGTGGTCATTGTGATAACTTACTGTAGTGGTCTGCCATAATTCCGTCACTGTGGTCATTGTGATAACTTGCTGTAGTAGTCTGCCATAATTCCGTCACTGTGGTTATTGTGATAACTTGCTGTAGCGGTCTGCCATAATGCCGTCACTGTGGTCATTGTGATAACTTGCAGTAGCTGTCTGCCATAATGCCGTCACTGTGGTCGTTGTCATAACTTGCTATAACAGTCTGCCATAATGTCGTAGCTGTAGTAATTCAATTCGTTATCATTAAGAGCGTTGTGTGTGTGTGTGTGTGTGTGTGTGTGTGTGTCCGTGTGTGTGTGTGTGTGTGTCCGTGTGTGTGTGTGTGTGTCCGTGTGTCCGTGTCCGTGTCCATGTCCGCGTCCATGTATGTGTGTATGTGTGTGTGTGTGTGTGTGTGTGTGTGTGTGTGTGTTTGGGCTCGCTGTCTTTGAACTAGAACCTAGTCCATACTGGCTAATTATATTAACAATGGACTGAATTGTGTGTGTGGATGAGCTTTCCCTATCAGTGTTTCTCGCCATCAGGCGAACACACTTCGACTTCAGACGTACTTGTAATTTACGTCCCCAAGTCATGGACGAGAAGTCATCATTTTAGTCCAACCGACCTGTGTAGGGATTGAGCCCATTACCTCACTATCAGCACCCCGGATGTTTAAAAACGAACTCTCTTATCTGTTTGGCTATGGTGATCTTGTCATTCTTGTATAATAGATCCCATTAGGTCGCTTAAAAAAGTCGCTTAAAAGTCGACTGGGTAGATTTAATTGCACCGGAATTTTATCCCATATGACTCAGTCTCTTCCGCAGCACGGAAAGCGTTGCAGAAAGCATGAACTCCGTAGCTCCAGCGACGTACCCTCAGGAGTCTCAACAAAAAAATAAAATTCACTCGTGAACCGAAGGACGCGGCCTGTAATCGAACACACAACTTTCGGAGCCCGAGTCAAACGGATTGACCACTTCGCCACAGAAACTCCCCTGATCCCTTAAGGTTTCATCGTGGTCACAGTAATGATTTTAATTATAACACTCTTAAGGACATTCCTTTCAGATTGGTCAAATACATAGGGAAGTTAACGTTCCATTACTTTAACGTTAACTGTGCCATTACTTTTTGAATGGGAAGTCAACGTTTAAGTGCAACTGACTGATACCAGAATGAACCCACTACCCCGTAATGAAATTTTAGCACGTTTGCATACACCTCTGGCAAAATTCCTGGGGTTGACCGCAACGTGCTGCAAAAGACATTCACAATTTTGGTTTGAATATTATTGCTGTTCTGATGACAAAGGATATAGTCGACGTTTTGTTTTCCTAGTTATCAGTCATGTCAACCGACTCTCATAGTTATTGTAACAATCAGTTATCCTGCTTCACATTAATTCTTCTAGACTCAAACTCCATTCCGACCAATTAGAAAGCCATCGGTCTAGTGCTTGTCTATCTGCTTCGATTTTCCATTAGGCCTTCGGTTGTTCTGCTTTTTTTTCACGTGAAGCTTTGCGTCCCTTAAATTTTTCGTAAATTAAGTCAACAAAGTCCGTGTAAACGTAGATGGTCTGGTCGTCTTGTCCGGAATCTAGGTCAGCAGTTAAACCTGTAATACTCGTACCCGAGTCCACATTAACTCCTTACCTTTGTGTCTACTAAACACCCGCACTTGTTGTTTAACTCCTACTGTATAGTGTAGACTGTGACACGTATAACAATTACTTACATTCTGTTTGTCAAGATCCAGTGTATATCCATTACTTAATTATCTTGTCTGACTATACTGAGGGATGAACAGTTGCAATTCCAGAAGATTCGCTCAGCACATGTTAAGCGGGAGAGGGGGAGGGGTGAGAAAAAGAATAACCAGTATGCAAAATGACAAAGTGACAAGACATTTAACAACCGGTAAATACACCGTTGGAAAGTACAACTGCGGAAGTCAGATTTCCAGTGTTTGTTCGGATCAAATGTAGAGTTAGTTGAGTTGAGTTGAGTTGAGTTGAGCTGAGTTGAGAAATGTGAGAAAACATTAGGTGATGGTTAGGGTACTCAGGGAGGAGTCAGTCACACAGTACACGTTGATTGGGACCTTTAGATATTCTAGAATCAGTTACGCGGCTGTGTTATTGAACCTACAGATCACACAAAGAATATTAACGCTGTAACCTACCATGCATGCCGTAAGCAACGACCAAGGAGGGTTGGCATGAGACACATTACCTCATCCAATAGACAACTTCAGCAGCAAAATGCAACCAATCATGACGACGCATGCAAAGCGCTTGGCTTGTGTTGGCTGAGGGCCTAGACTCTCTTTGAACAATGAAAGTCAGAGGAAGAACAAGAAGAATAATCAATTGGAATCTCGGAAATAGGGTGTATTTTTAATGACGGTGGAATTTTTTTAAAAATATTGCCGTTACAAGTTTTGTATTTACTATCTGTGAACACATACAACATAAAAGGTAAATACAAAACCTGGAATGGCAATACTTTCAAACACTCCAAGGTCATTAAATAACACACCATATACAACACATAGAAGCAGCGACATGATTTAACAGTCCTGAAGATCAACCACGGGATGCTGCCTGTCGTTGGCTATTGTTGGCTACGTCTCGGTTGGTAACTGCACCATAGCGCAGCAGTATCTTACAAAGTGACCATGACCCCCGGGTCGACACAGTATAAAATGGATACCAAGAAATGTTTTGGGAAGAAAAGGCGGTCGGCATGATACTGACGTCATCACCTACCGTGTACCGATACGTCTAGAATCAAACATGCCTAGAACTGTATGCCCAGTGCGCCATTAAAGAGTGTAGGAGCGTTTGCTACTTATTTTTTTAATGATCCCTTGGCACCCTTCTCTGTCAATACAAATAAAAACAAATTCAGTATCCTCAGCATTTGGACAAACATACATGTTGCATTCTCAACACTTGTAAAAACGTACATGTTGTATCCTCAGCACTTGTACAAACATACATGTTACATCCTCATCACATGTACAAACACACGTATTGTATCCTCAGCACTTGTACAAACACACATGTTGTAACCTCAGCACTTGTACAAACATACATGTTGCATTTTCAGCACTTATGTTGCATCATCAGCACTTGTACAAACATACATGTTGTATCCTCAGCACTTGTACAAACATACATGTTGCATCCTCAGCACTTGTACAAACACACATAGTGTATCCTCAGCACTTGTACAAACACACATGTTGTATCCTCAGCACTTGTACAAACATACATGTTGCATTCTCAGCACTTATGTTGCATCCTCAGCACTTGTACAAACATACATGTTGCATCCTCATCACTTGTACAAACATACATATTGTATCCTCAGCACTTGTACAAACACACATGTTGTATCCTCAGCACTTGTACAAACATACATGTTGTATCCTCAGCACTTGTACAAACACACATATTGTATCCTCAGCACTTGTACAAACATACATGTTGTATCCTCAGCACTTGTACAAACATACATGTTGCATCCTCAGCACTTGTACAAACACACATATTGTATCCTCAGCACTTGTACAAACACACATGTTGTATCCTCAGCACTTGTACAAACATACATGTTGCATTCTCAGCACTTATGTTGTATCCTCAGCACTTGTACAAACATACATGTTGCATCCTCAGCACTTGCACAAACATACATGTTACATCCTCAGCACTTGTACAAACACACATGTTGTATCCTCAGCACTTGTACACACATATACGTTGTCTATTCAAGGTCGCCAGCTTCACTATCACCGGTCTGTCCCAAACATCCTGAATCCCTACTGCAAAACACCAGACCCTTCCCGCCCGCCTTCACTTCTGGTCTGACCGGAACTGTTTCCTTTAACCTTGACCTTTACACACTTGAAGGTGTAGCGGGAACATGGTGCTAGACCTATGTGTGTATTGATTAATCGGTGATTTTGGAATATACAAACCTGGCCTAGAGGTTAGCGACTTTTCTCCGTAATCTCGTATACTCTCGTAAGTAACGTGACGACGGTGAGAATCAGCAGTGGTTCGAATCGCGTCGGTAACTTAGGGGTATGTGAGCCGGCCGTTCAGAAAGCAATGTCAAACTACTGAGCGTAATCTTTCCAAGAAATCAACAATCAGCTGAAAGATGCTGATGTTGACAGCAATGTCCTGTAAAGGATATGCAAACATTTTTTTTTACAGTAAAACCGTCCTGACCAGGGTTGTGACGGATTACTGAACAGACGGATAATATAAATCTCTTAATACATTTTAGTTTACTCGTAGTATTTGATTAGTCGATGGATCAACATCTAGGCACACGAGTGTAACCCATAAGTGCTCCGTTCTACTCCTAACTCAAGCCTGAGTCCGGAGAATCTCAGCTCAGTGCACGAACTCCGTAGCACCGGCGAGGATCCTGTAATACTTTGGGTAGATTTTTAACTCAAAATTTTGCCCGGGGCAGCGCTGTTAGGCTACTCTTTTTCGATTTCCAACAGCCTAGGGAGTTTTTACGTGCGCAACAATACACACGGGCGTCCGATCTCATGAGACCAGGGGAAATTTTGTTACTAGAAAAAATCCCGCCCTCACCGGAGCTTGAACACGGGACCTCCAGCACTTGAGGCGGACACCATACCTCGAGACCACTCAGCCCACCCTCCCCCCAATCTCTTATTACATATGTACAGTAACATGATTTTAATACGGGCTTGGGACGAAAATGAGAATAAAATACTTTAAAAGTGAATAATACATCCATATTGTATTTAATTTTACAAAACTATCAATATAAACTTCAATATAAGAGTAGTAATGTACATTAATGTATTTTAATACTATAAGCCTATGTTAATTTACAAATACTATAAACCCAGGTTTTTTGTTGTTGTTAATTCGCATATCCTTTACAGGACATCGCTGTCAACAGCAGCATCTTTCAGCTGTCTGTTGATTTCTTGGCAAGATTACGCTCAGTAGTTTGCCATTGCTTTCTGAGCGGCCAGCTAAGTTATCCCGCAAGTCACCAGCGGGGGTAGAACCGCTCCCAGTTCTCGCCCGCTACGAGATTCTGCGTGATAAACGGGATTACGGAGAAAGTATGTAACCCCTCGGCCAGAGAGACCGGCAAACCCAGGTTACTTTACAATAATTTGTCATCACCTTCTGTGTCTTTGAGACTCTCGAGCTTTCTTGCGGCGATGTTCCGTATCTTACGCATAAGTAAGAGTTGTGTTGCATTTGCTTCCTCTTGCATTTGAAACCAGTCGATGCACTTTGATAACATTGTTTCTGCTTCTGAGTGGCTAGCTGTGTATTTTTGGTTAAGAACTGATCCTTTATCGCCATCAATTTCCTCGTCATCACTGATAGTTACACTAGAAACAATTTCATCATCGTTCAAACTTTCAAAGCCGCCATCTATTTTGTCACTTTCCAACCAATCTGTTTCTTCCTCTGGCATAATGTTTTCACTGTTTAATCCTACATTGTTGCATAGTTGCACAATTTCGTCAAAACTGACAGTCTCAGTTCCATCAGTTTCATCAATAGGTTCAAACAATGTTAATAAAGTGCATCTACTGATTTGAAATGCAACACAGATCCTACTTCTGCTTAAGACACGGAACATATCCGCGCAGAAGCCCGAGCCTCAAAGTCACAGAAGGAGATGACAGTTTATTTTAAAGTAACGTAGGTTTATAATATTATAATACATTTGTGTACATTTCTACTCTTATATTGAAGTTTATATTGATGGTTTTGTCACATTAAATATAATATGCATGTATTATTTACTTTTAAATGATTTTATTTTCATTTTCGTCCCAAGCCCGCAGTGAAAATCACGTTACTGTACATATGCATTAAGAGATTGCTGTTATTCGTCTATTCGATTATCGGCCACAGCCCTGGTCCCTAAGGGGACGGTTAATCGAAAATCGACATTGTTCGTAATCCCGTATATCCACGTGGGGAACAACAGCAGCTGCAAGAATCGGCAGCGGTTCGCACCGCGCTGGTAACTTACGGGGGTATGTGAGCCGGTCGTTGAGAAAGTAGTGGCAAACTACTGAACGTAAAACTGTCCTAATACATCAACAGCAGCTGAAAAATGCTGGTGTTGACTGCAACACCTGTAAGGGATATTTTTTTTTTTTTTTTTGCATATCCTTTACTATATATCCATCGCTGTCAACATCAGCATCTTTCAGCTGTATGTTGATTTCTTGGCAAGATTACGCTCAGTAGTTTGCCATTGCTTTTTGAGCGGCCGGCTCATTATCCCGCAAGTCACGAGCACGGATCGAACCGCTTCCAATTATCCCTGCGTGGATAAACGGGATTACGGAGAAAGTGGTGTAACCCCTCAGCCAGAGAGACCGGCGTAAGGGATATGCGACATTAAAAAAAATATCACACACATATAACCCACCCCCACATCTATCCACAACTATCGATCCTTCCATCTCTGCATACAACTGTCAGCCACACTATCTGCCTGTCTACCTGTTTGTCCGCTTTTTCCTGTGTATTTCTAGCAGACTAGCTGCCTGCCTGCCTACCTGCCGCTCAGTCTATATGTATACATGTCTCTCTACCTGTCCCTGTCTGATGTTTAATTTGTCGGTCTACTTGTCCCTCTCGTTTGATAGTCTTTCATGTGTCATCTCGGTTTGTATTCCTGCCTGCTTATCTCCCTACAGTTTAAGCCTCGAGCTGTTTCACGCAAACATCAGCCCAGTGCACTAAAAGTAGCTGCACGTGTTTTAGCTACGTTGAATTCAAAGCGAGCTATGGCCAAACCAAAACAAAACAAAATAAGAATATTTAAAAGGATAACATTTAAGCGACACACTTATTTATAAAGGGGTTGCAATCCCGAACGTACCCTTTCTACCTATATTCCACATTAAATTTTATGTGGTTTGACATATCCCATTGCTGTTGATAATGTGTACAATCTGATGTTGCTAACAACAACTCCGGTTTAGTTTAGTTTAGTCGATGGATCAACATCACGGCACATGGGTGTAATCCATAAGTGCTAGAAACTCAGCTCAGTGCACTAACTCCGTAGCACCGGCGAGGATCCTGAAATACTTTGGATAGATTTTTAACATAAAATTGTGCCCAGGCAGCGCCGTTAGGCTACTGTTTTTCGATTTCCAACTGCCAAGATATTTTTTATGTGCGCAACAATACACACGATCGTCCGATCTCACTACCCAGAGACCAGGGGAAATTTGATTACTAGAAGTCCACGTGAAAAAAATCCCTGTCCTCACCGGGACCTCCAGCACTCGAGGCGGACACCATACCTCGAGACCACGCACCCCCCCCCCCCCCCCCCCCCCCCAAACAAAAACAAACAAAAAATGTCAGAAGTAGGATCTGAACCCACACCCAGAAGAGTGGGTTGCGACCTGAACGCAGCGCCTTAGACCGCTCGGCCATCCTGATTGATATAACAACTCTGGTCTTTCATAGAAGCCCATTAATGTAAAAACAAATGAAAAATGTTTTAACTTGATGACATATTTGTATCGAACCTGTTCAACAACCTTGACAACATCTACTTGTAATTTAGCTACATACACTTTTTAAATTTTCCGCAGAGATCAACAACAAGCCTTGGCCTATATTTTGATTTTTCCAACTGAAATTTGAACATAGTTGATCACGAATGCATGTACTACTGACGATTCAAAACACACCAGCAACAAACTTCTAAATATGAGTTTTTCTATAATTCAAGAGGGATATTATATTAAAATGCTTATCAGTAAATAGTTCGTTTAAGATTAATAATTTCCAGTTGGTGAACCCCATGGATTACTTCTGTTGACAATTTGTAGACATTGCGGAACAAGGTAACCGGCGTTTGAGAGACATGGGAATCCCCGTTTGTTTGTCTGAATTATGTCTTGAAAGATTCTAAAGCCTCGCAACAAATTCTTGTTTTGAAGTTGAGGGCACATGTTGTTCAATCGGCTTGAGTTCACTGCAAGAAGATAAAGGCAGACGATTTCCTTTACAAAACGTTTTCACATAAAAATCTAGTTTCACTTCCAAACCTTTCATATTAGTACAAAAACCTATTTTAACTTCCAGACATTTCATATTAGTATAAGAATCTAGTATAACATCCAGACCTTTCACAACAGTGTAGTATAACTTGCAGACCTTACATATTAGCACAAGCATCTTGTAGAACTTCCAAACCTTCGAAATTAGTACCAAATTCTAGTTTAACTTCCTTCATTGGCACCTTTAAGTCTTGACAAACGATAGTTTGGTACATTGTGCTTCAAAAAGGCATAATAACTATAACTCATGTCGGTGGCGAATGTGGCTGATTAGGCCCATTCGCGGCGAAAATGGTCGTCCACAGTGGATGCATGTGAACACACGGTAATTTCCACCATCATGCACCATTCTACGTCTTTCACAGCTCTGTGTGTGCTTTATCTGCAATCATTTTCTCATTTGTTTTTATTCTATTTCTGATAGTTCCCCTCCATGCAACACGTTCAGTGGCGACTTGCAATACATGTATCAACCATATCCCGCTTACACACATCTTTGTGCGTCGACCCTGAGATCTCCGACCCTGAGGCCGACCCTGAGATCTCCTACCCATCTGTAATTCACCAAAAAAGATGTCCTTAGGTATTCTATCGTCATCCATCCTCCTAACGTGTCCTATCCATCTAAGTCTACGAAGACTGAGGATGGAACAAACCGTCACACAACCTGATCTTTCCAATACTTCAGTATTTGTGATTTTGTCTTGCCACTTAATACCAAGTATTCTTCGCAGACACAGCATATGAAAGCTGTTTAAACGTTTCTCTTGGTGTGAGTAAGTTGTTATGATTCTGTCTGATGTAGGCTTTATTTGTAATATTTTTCTCTTGCTAGTCGTGGTTCAATGACTGCTCCTACACCGTGTCTTGACCTTCCTTGTTGTTCCACCCCGAAGTAGATAAGTGTATATTTTTTTAAAATCGTGAAAAATCACACTCTACTAACCCACTTTTCCGAAGTTATTTCTTTACTCTTTTTCCCCTCACAAAGCAATAACTATTAATTCCCTGGTAACCAGACACTATTTTGTGCCTCCGATTAGTAGACGAAACAGTGCGAAAAAGTCATAATGCATATAATGATAACAGTGGTAACACGAGACGCTTGTTACAAGGAGGTGAGTTTATAAGGCAGCTCGACACGCTAACCTTTGTATATACAGGCTGTTTGTAAAATTTCAATACACTGTGTATGTAGACAAAATGTGAAAAATGAAGTACATGACGTCATTAAAACATGTGCTCCACAGTCAATCGTGAAGCAATATATCAACAGAAGAAATAAAAAAAGGTCACGCTGTAGAAGGTATTTGACAATATGAAGAGATGTATACAGTCATGACTTGAAGTCCATGGTGGACATTTCCAACACTTGTTATAATGAATATTTCATTGGTACTTTCCATCTTCTACAAAACAGCGTTAGTCCATAGCAGTAACTATTGTAACTAATGTAATCCATTTTTAGCACATTTTTATGACGTCATGTACTTTATGTTAAAAATTTTTCTGCATACAAAGTGTAGTGAAACGTTACAAACACCCTGTATGTTCATGTAGCTTGTTTCATGTAGTTGTATCAGTGTATGCTTGTGGTTTGTGTGCTGATGAATGCATTTCGCTCGACGTCCATTTTGTCACCTGTGATTATGCTCTAGTGTAGTATAACAGAGCACCATCTCTGTTGGGGATTTGGTGAGTTAATAGATGCTGCGAAAAAAGGGGGAAATGGATTTGTGAACGCGTGAGCACGATTAGTTTTAGGTAACTAGGGTTGCTCACGCATTGACGTAAACAGTCTTCCATATTAGTCGTCTATAAGAACAAGACATTTTCATCTGGACGGTATTTTTATAAACTGATGTCAAATAAACTTGAATACATCGGCAAGTTAGACTTTGTTATCTATCTACACGTGCCATCAATTGTATACAGCAGCCTTGTTCTCCTATAGTACTGTTATAGTAGCTTACCCATTTTACTTCTCGGTTTGGTTGTTTCACCCATAACATCTTTTTTTTTTAAAAATATGATCCTATATTGAGTATTTCAGCCATAAGGATTCATTGTTGTTCTATTTTATGTTGATTTTTTTCTGTAGTATTGGTGCGCTGATAGCGTAGTGCCTGAAGCAACCGCTACACCCGTCATTCGGGAACATTTTACAATCTATTGTTTCTGTGGTAAAATATTTTGCTAAATTCTCGAGACAAGATTACCACCTACAACAGAACCCCAACTAAGAGAAACACAAATTGGATTAAGGAAAAACAAAGGATACACAGCTGCCATTTTTGCTCTTAGACAACTTATAGAACAATCAATCGAATTTAATGAAACACTGTACTTAGCCTTTGTCGACCAAGAAAAGAGAGTTTATAGAGTAGATAGAAACAAGCTATGGGAAATCCTTAAACGACATGGAGTGAGTATGCATCTAACAAACCTATGTAGAAGCTTATACAATAACAGTGAATGCATAGTGAGAACAAATCGAGGACATTCAGAACCCGTCACCATAAGATCCTAAGTACGTCAAGCTTGTGTACTATCCCCCCCCCCTCTATTTTTGATCATAACCAATATAGACAGCTGTGGGGTGTGGATTTTAATTCCTGAGAATGGTTCGTTAAAATGTCTAGGGGGTTTTATTGATTCTCTGTCACTGGTAAGAATGCAGGGTGATCCGGGATATTTACCACAAATCCCAGGAGGAACGAGTTCCATCCTTGAAACAATGGCATCTGTGTGTAGGTTTCCCTTCCCACTTCATCACCCTTAAATTAACTATAGATGCTAGAAGGATATTGATTGCTCACTACATATAAACAACCACTGGTTGGACACCACATTTACTTGATGTACACAACACTTTTGGACAAACAGTTCAGGTATTAACTCAAGATCTGCAGTTACATATATATATATAGGTGTAATAAACACTATGCATTTTCAGACAGGCATGGGAATGATATGCAGTATTACAACATAGTACCCAGTGACCCCAGAAAAACCAGGTTATTACAAACAACATAACAACCACAAATTGGGTCTACTTTCATTTTCCCTCATAATTAAGGCAAATAAAGATATTAAATAGAACCCAAAATAACATGTTTCTGACACCTTTTACCATTCTCTCATTGTTAAAAATAATGAGTTGGTGTCAAAATACTATACCATCTATATACCATTTGGGAAAAAAACTACTGACCTGTTACCTTCAGAAAACAAAAACCAACATATAAACAGCAGTTTGTACTAATTAAATTAATTAATCGAGTCTATCTCCTGGTGTGCGGTTATGGGTCCACCTTTGCTGTCGATTAGATCCTTTTCCCCATTATCTGGGTACCGAATTAATGCACTCAGTTATGTTCTTACTATTTAGTCACTGGTAATTGGCTGGTGCAAATCATACTTTATAATAGAAATTACACACAATCACAAATCCCTCCGCGGGCTAGAATATTCGAGTACTCTGTTGCAGTAGGCTCGGTGTCTTTTTTTGAAATTTGGGGCCTCAGGTTGGTCTAACTTTCCGGAATTTCCACTTAAGCTCTGCAGAAGGTACTTTACCATCTCACCATACATGGTGCCAAGTAGACGTCCATTCAGCTTCTCTGCTTTTAATATCAGAATCCCAAGTAGTTCAACAAAGATTTTACACCCACCAAGTCGCGAGTCTATAACCCATGGCATTTAGGTTGACATTGGACCAGCAAAGAGTTAGTCGTTGTTATCTAGTCCAGTGTAGAACTTTATATGACTAAGAGGCATCTCATGGTAGTATCTGTGACTAGGGCCACAATTGATCTATACCTACATATATGCACAGATGAATGAATCCAGCACAGTAACAGGTTTGCAAACAATTGGATGATTCCTCTTGTTGCTGATGTAGAGACATTTTGCTGCTTTCATATGGTCTTTTATCTGATGGTGTTCAGGGTTTGGAACCTTGAGGTAATCTGGTTTCGTAGTTATGTTTCAGATGATATTAAGTTTGTACCTTGGTTGTATTGGCTTATGTGGTTCAGTGTCTTCTCCCCATTTGATTGAGCCAGAACTTAGTGTTGAATAGCTGAATTCCATGTTTGACTGTTGCAGCTGTGAGACATTCTTTCGAAGACTTATCCATTGTGGATATTAACTTGGTAATCCAACCAACAGTTGAAGGGCTTTCACTGTTGCTAGTTTTAGTAACTTGTAGGATTGTCCCAGTTTCACTGATTTTGCTGAGTGATAAGGCTTATAGGTGATACTTCTCAGACGTAAAGCAGACGATACACTGTGGTCAGTTACTCTGTTGATCTTCATCTTTGTAGATTATTAGATCTTGAAGTCCATCCTGGATCTTCTTCCTAAAATAGGACTTAATCACTCACCTAATCAGTTATCTTCAACTTTTCTGTTGCTCGCTATGGAGCTATTGAGCGCCGCAGTAAACATTGAGGTATTGCTAGATCCAGACTATGGTTTGGACATTCACTTTATGGCTGTTTACCCAGGATCCAGTGTTAGTGATATAGTCCCACCAAATTCAACCACCACCTGCTTCTCTTCTATAGAAAAGGGATGACAAAGAATACAACACTAGCATTAACCTCCTGTGTTATGGTAAAAGGTTTACAACACAATTACAAACACAAATACAAAACAACAAGGGGAGAAGGGGAAAGGAGTGGGTGTCCATGTTCCACTGTCCCTCATTGCTGAGTAGAGCCATTTTGACTCTTCATAGTGAGTAAGGTATTTTCTCACTTATATTTTGTTCTGTTGTTACTGGGACTATTAGATGGGTGAAGTCATTCTGTCCATCCAACATGTTGATATTGTCTCTCTCATTACTTGAAGAGAATAGCCTATACAGAATCCCTGTGGTTTCTAATGCCGCGTCTTCCTTTCGGCACTATAATCATCATTAGGTCAAGACTATTCAACATTGGCTTTTTAAGTACTGACATACACATGAATTCTTCTATCAACATCCTCATGTCCCAAGGTGCAACATTAAAATGTATATTCCCACAGTAAAAAGTAACAATCAGAACAAAGAAAATTCTCATACCAGAAAAAAAACATACATGTACATTTCTCTGATATTAAGTACATGATAATCATACATAATAATCATAATGATGATGCAGGGAGCCTAGGTTTTTGAATTATCTTCATGAACTAAAACATCTATTGTTTTCCCCCACTGCGTACAGCACATGAGGATAGTAATCGCTGTGATATGTTTTTCCAATGACTGCTATTATTCGGAGGGTATTTATAAGAATAACTTATGCCGCATGGTCCAGTCTTCTGAATATTGCAAGCAATTTATTCACATCAATCTTCGCTTCTGTTTCTACTACGGTGAGGTGATGCAGAGTGAATCCTATCCGAACATGCATTTACATCACGCGTTTCATTGTTCATGAATTTATATTCAAACATGGCCTGTCCCTAACACTATTTTATGAAATGATTATATGTTCACCCTCATATGGAGTGGTTACTAATCTGTTAACAAAAGAATGGTACTAAAATTTAGCACTATATTTCCAAGTTACAGATTATAATGTGGCAAAATATTTTATCCCCTGACTAAGTACGAGTCAGGAATATGCGTAATCATTTGTATGTCCCCGCATGGATAAAACACCTTTCTATAGTACATAGATTATTTGCAGATTTCTAAGCATAAATAGTGAGATATTGTTCACAGTGCCTAGAAGTTTTAACATAGGAATATGAAATTGACAGACACTAGTTCTTTACTATGAAGCCTGAATCAGGGGTCTGCTCCTACATTGAGAAAATCTCTAGAATGTGTTTCAGACATGAGAGTTGATACTTTACAGTACACATAATATTCATAGATTATAGCACTACTAGTGAGATATAAGTTCATAATGCCTATACAAGATATTAACATATGGATTTGAAATTGTAAGACATAGGAAAAATTACAGCGTGGCGCCCACCTGTGTTTCCTTAGTAAACATCATCCAGCCTGGTTTAAGAGAATTGTAACTAATTCTTAATTAAACATACTGGTCTATGTAATACATAAATATATCTTAATGATGTAGATAACATACCAATAGCTTGAAGAGAATCATGGTTTTAAAACAAACTACCTTCTCCCCGAAGGGAAAGGTCGACTTTCTTGTCAGTTCTCTTGACTAGAAATGACCGCTTCAGTCTTTGTTTTCCCCCTCGCCAGGATTGGCCAGATAAGGGAGAGAAAACAAGCCAAACTAAATTTAGCTGTGCCACGGTCAGTCTATCGCTGTTTTATTTTCTCCTACATTAAGTAAGTTACTTAAACAGTAATTGTAAGGGTTTGTTTATTTTTAAGGGAGTCCATAAATAGGAAAGGGTAAGGACGTTTTATTATACCACACGCCTCCCCAATTTAAGACATTTATTTCTTTCAGAAATTAAATGGTCGAGTAGTACTCTACAATTTCCGTCTTTACATTGACTCACCTAGTATCCATTCCTTATTAATTTCTTGCATTACTTCCCTATGTTATATAATCAGAGCCACGTCCATTTTCTTTTAGTCACGACAACTGGCATAACCTTAAAGGATTATTTCTCTTTTAGTGAAAGAGTGTAGCACCCTCTCCACTGTTGTCAGCTATTGTTTGAAATATGAGTGGTTATCTGATAATTTGTTACTTTCAAGTACTAGTTTGTCTGCATCAAACCGACTTTTTGAAGCAATTGAAATGTCATCATTAAGCTTGATTTCTCTCTCATTAGATTATCAATCTTGAGATTATGTTAAAACCGACGGTTAATTCTGCGTCTACTGATAGCATATTAAACTCGCCCGTCTCCCTGTAAGTTAGACGTTTGTTTTAACTATAGATCTGATATTTAAAGGAAGCTAAATATGGTTCCTGTTGTATACATTTTCATCCAACACATCATGTGTTTGGGTATTTAGTCGAGTTATGGGATTTTCCGATCAGTTTTGATAACTACTGATTAGAGTTTTGTCCCTTTCTCTTGTGGGTTTTCCCGGAGAATCTCGTCTAACATGTAAACAAGGTCCAACTTTTCTAGATTTCCGTTCTGAACCGAATTTTCCGGGGAACATGAATCTATCAGAAATGAAGTAATTCTTAGCTTACTTTCTCTGCTATTCCTTCTAATCGAGATCTATTTTACGCTAGAATCCTTATTAGTAATTCTAACTGATGTGTTTGAGTTTCACTCTGTATTTGTTGCTTTGGTGTTGAATTACGAGCAATTTTGCGTCGCTTAGCGTACATTGATCGTCGTCTGCCTCCCTCCAGGTTTTTAGACTATTTTCAACTTAGCAACATACATTGTTATGTAGGTTCAGACGTAATGTCTCCTACCATATATAATCAGTTCAGTGAGAAGTTAAAAGCCCCTTTTATGTTTCCTGTGATAGTCTTCCAGACAATCAAGTTGCTGGTTCACTTTCCTGTTATGGATGTGGATTACTAGTCTTAGTAAAATTACTGTTACATCTGTATATCCCTCTCATACTGGCGTCTCCTGAGTTGTGTCCTCAGGATAACAGGTAAGGTACTCTTAATGTTTCTCTCCAGTTTTGTTTTCATCCGTTTAATACGTGGAACTCTGGATTTATTTAGATTGACTAAGGTCTATCTTTGAACTGTTATATAATTTACTAGCTGGATTCCTGATTGAAATTCCTACTCTAGTAAATATCAAGCAATTCTTAAGCTATATGCTCCAATTTGCTTGGTTTTTACACAGCTATATTCCATTTTTCTAGCATGGGTTCACTGTATAAGTTTTAGGCGTTTCCTCTGTCTTTGCGTTAAGGGATTCGTCCTATCTATAAACAGCATCTATTTCAAGAGTTGTTTATTTAATTGTTGCTTTTACTGATCCGTATCAGTTATTTAAGCTAATCTCTGTTAGTCTGGATCTGCTTTCACATATTTAATGCTGGCATATAATCCTAGTCAGAACTGAGATGTAGAAATCTGTTTCGTCTTGCGACTGATTTCTGATTAATCTACCTTTTAGTAGGCTTCGAGCATTATCTAGAATTTAGTTACTCGGTTAGTTTTTAAAGAAAATACAATTGAGTCGCACGCCTCTGTTGTACCCTTTATTGCCCTTTTTAATTCTTCCCTTATGAGAATATTAATGTTAGTTAGGCAATTATTGAAATAACTTTACGTAAGCTAATCGCTAACTAAAAGCTGTTTCACTCCTCTTTTTGATGAGGACTACTCACAGTGAACATTTCACTTAATGAGAATTAAACTGTAAATTTCAAAGTTAAGGAGCCAATATCTGAAATGTTCAGTCTCTGACTAGAGACTGGCACAGATTTTTTCCGGTATCTCCTGAAGTTTATTTGAAATTCCAATTTCTTATGTTAATTCTTTAATTATACCTTTTACATACCTATACGGTCTGTTTCCGCTACCATTAATAATGGAATCGGGGTGGATAATTTAAAGAAATACCTTATATTCTGTTGGGTCAGTAAGTGAGTTGATCAGTTTCACTTACATCACCAGGTGAATATTTTGGTTTTGACCCTCATTAACATATGGGCCATCTGAGTTAGTTATTAATAACTACTCATATCACCGGTGGAGTAGAATAAGTGTCGGTATGGCTTTTCTTCCTAAGTATCCATCATTTATTCACTTTACTTTACTACCGGTGTTGTAGAACATGTTATGTCATATGAAAAAAAGGATTAAATTAGGGTGCCCCTAAATACTGTAAAATTCTTACAATATTCCTTCCCTTCCATTAACTATGTCTACATTTTTGCAAGTGGTGGTTTTGGCCTTACCATTAGTTCATTTACTTTAGTTACTGCTATTTTCCCCTGGTTTAATTCATCTCTCAGGTATTATTTAGTGTACTACTGAATCATTTGTTGATTAAATTTTTCCCTTAAAAAAAATTTATTGGATTTTTAACTTATCTGTCCTAATTATCTATAAAATTGTCTATCACTCTCTGCTGCCTTGGTAACTTTTCAATATTACATGAATTATACAAGCAGATCAAGCATGAAAATACAATGATAATCAATGACAAAATAGTTAATTAACACATGATTCATAATTAGAAACATAAACCTTATGGATACATAATATAGTAGTGTGTTCATCACTACACCACTTTTACACCATTTAAAGAGAATACCAGAGTAGCATAACCATACCTCAAACATCAAATGGGAATGACTATGAATTCTAAACATTCACTGAATTACCTATCTTATGTGAGTTTACCATCCCAGAGACCTTACTACTGGAGGTTCATTACTGGACTTAGTTTCTCATCAATAAGATATAAAATATGAGGTTTTAAAAAAAAAAATCTCATACCTAACAACCAACTACCTGATGCATCTGCCAGAATCAAGATATTACCTGTGAACAGTTTTGTACCAAAAACACCTATATTTATCTGAGCCATTATGGGTTGATATAACACTTGACTCAGCTCATACTAATGAGTGATTAGGTCTGTTACTAACACTATAACATTCTGAAGTGACTTGGTTTACCTGCGAGAGGTTTTCCCTGAATTCATATACTCACAATAATACACCAATTGTGATGTTTACCATGAGTTTTAAATTCACGGACTACTCCACTACTAGGTGAAGTCCGTACCGGGCGGGACCACACATGTGGGGTGTGGATTTTAATTCCTGAGAATGGTTCGTTAAAATGTCTAGGGGGTTTTATTGATTCTCTGTCACTGGTAAGAATGCAGGGTGATCCGGGATATTTACCACAAATCCCAGGAGGAACGAGTTCCATCCTTGAAACAATGGCATCTGTGTGTAGGTTTCCCTTCCCACTTCATCACCCTTAAATTAACTATAGATGCTAGAAGGATATTGATTGCTCACTACATATAAACAACCACTGGTTGGACACCACATTTACTTGATGTACACAACACTTTTGGACAAACAGTTCAGGTATTAACTCAAGATCTGCAGTTACATATATATATATATAGGTGTAATAAACACTATGCATTTTCAGACAGGCATGGGAATGATATGCAGTATTACAACATAGTACCCAGTGACCCCAGAAAAACCAGGTTATTACAAACAACATAACAACCACAAATTGGGTCTACTTTCATTTTCCCTCATAATTAAGGCAAATAAAGATATTAAATAGAACCCAAAATAACATGTTTCTGACACCTTTACCATTCTCTCATTGTTAAAAATAATGAGTTGGTGTCAAAATACTATACCATCTATATACCATTTGGGAAAAAAACTACTGACCTGTTACCTTCAGAAAACAAAAACCAACATATAAACAGCAGTTTGTACTCATTAAATTAATTAATCGAGTCTATCTCCTGGTGTGCGGTTATGGGTCCACCTTTGCTGTCGATTAGATCCTTTTCCCCATTATCTGGGTACCGAATTAATGCACTCAGTTATGTTCTTACTATTTAGTCACTGGTAATTGGCTGGTGCAAATCATACTTTATAATAGAAATTACACACAATCACAAATCCCTCCGCGGGCTAGAATATTCGAGTACTCTGTTGCAGTAGGCTCGGTGTCTTTTTTTGAAATTTGGGGCCTCAGGTTGGTCTAACTTTCCGGAATTTCCACTTAAGCTCTGCAGAAGGTACTTTACCATCTCACCATACATGGTGCCAAGTAGACGTCCATTCAGCTTCTCTGCTTTTAATATCAGAATCCCAAGTAGTTCAACAAAGATTTTACACCCACCAAGTCGCGAGTCTATAACCCATGGCATTTAGGTTGACATTGGACCAGCAAAGAGTTAGTCGTTGTTATCTAGTCCAGTGTAGAACTTTATATGACTAAGAGGCATCTCATGGTAGTATCTGTGACTAGGGCCACAATTGATCTATACCTACATATATGCACAGATGAATGAATCCAGCACAGTAACAGGTTTGCAAACAATTGGATGATTCCTCTTGTTGCTGATGTAGAGACATTTTGCTGCTTTCATATGGTCTTTTATCTGATGGTGTTCAGGGTTTGGAACCTTGAGGTAATCTGGTTTCGTAGTTATGTTTCAGATGATATTAAGTTTGTACCTTGGTTGTATTGGCTTATGTGGTTCAGTGTCTTCTCCCCATTTGATTGAGCCAGAACTTAGTGTTGAATAGCTGAATTCCATGTTTGACTGTTGCAGCTGTGAGACATTCTTTCGAAGACTTATCCATTGTGGATATTAACTTGGTAATCCAACCAACAGTTGAAGGGCTTTCACTGTTGCTAGTTTTAGTAACTTGTAGGATTGTCCCAGTTTCACTGATTTTGCTGAGTGATAAGGCTTATAGGTGATACTTCTCAGACGTAAAGCAGACGATACACTGTGGTCAGTTACTCTGTTGATCTTCATCTTTGTAGATTATTAGATCTTGAAGTCCATCCTGGATCTTCCTCCTAAAATAGGACTTAATCACTCACCCAATCAGTTATCTTCAACTTTTCTGTTGCTCGCTATGGAGCTATTGAGCGCCGCAGTAAACATTGAGGTATTGCTAGATCCAGACTATGGTTTGGACATTCACTTTATGGCTGTTTACCCAGGATCCAGTGTTAGTGATATAGTCCCACCAAATTCAACCACCACCTGCTTCTCTTCTATAGAAAAGGGATGACAAAGAATACAACACTAGCATTAACCTACTGTGTTATGGTAAAAGGTTTACAACACAATTACAACACAAATACAAAACAACAAGGGAGAAGGGGAAAGGAGTGGGTGTCCATGTTCCACTGTCCCTCATTGCTGAGTAGAGCCATTTTGACTCTTCATATTGAGTAAGGTATTTTCTCACTTATATTTTGTTCTGTTGTTACTGGGACTATTAGATGGGTGAAGTCATTCTGTCCATCCAACATGTTGATATTGTCTCTCTCATTACTTGAAGAGAATAGCCTATACAGAATCCCTGTGGTTTCTAATGCCGCGTCTTCCTTTCGGCACTATAATCATCATTAGGTCAAGACTATTCAACATTGGCTTTTTAAGTACTGACATACACATGAATTCTTCTATCAACATCCTCATGTCCCAAGGTGCAACATTAAAATGTATATTCCCACAGTAAAAAGTAACAATCAGAACAAAGAAAATTCTCATACCAGAAAAAAACATACATGTACATTTCTCTGATATTAAGTACATGATAATCATACATAATAATCATAATGATGATGCAGGGAGCCTAGGTTTTTGAATTATCTTCATGAACTAAAACATCTATTGTTTTCCCCCACTGCGTACAGCACATGAGGATAGTAATCGCTGTGATATGTTTTTCCAATGACTGCTATTATTCGGAGGGTATTTATAAGAATAACTTATGCCGCATGGTCCAGTCTTCTGAATATTGCAAGCAATTTATTCACATCAATCTTCGCTTCTGTTTCTACTACGGTGAGGTGATGCAGAGTGAATCCTATCCGAACATACATTTACATCACGTGTTTCATTGTTCATGAATTTATATTCAAACATGGCCTGTCCCTAACACTATTTTATGAAATGATTATATGTTCACCCTCATATGGAGTGGTTACTAATCTGTTAACAAAAGAATGGTACTAAAATTTAGCACTATATTTCCAAGTTACAGATTATAATGTGGCAAAATATTTTATCCCCTGACTAAGTACGAGTCAGGAATATGCGTAATCATTTGTATGTCCCCGCATGGATAAAACACCTTTCTATAGTACATAGATTATTTGCAGATTTCTAAGCATAAATAGTGAGATATTGTTCACAGTGCCTAGAAGTTTTAACATAGGAATATGAAATTGACAGACACTAGTTCTTTACTATGAAGCCTGAATCAGGGGTCTGCTCCTACATTGAGAAAATCTCTAGAATGTGTTTCAGACATGAGAGTTGATACTTTACAGTACACATAATATTCATAGATTATAGCACTACTAGTGAGATATAAGTTCATAATGCCTATACAAGATATTAACATATGGATTTGAAATTGTAAGACATAGGAAAAATTACAGCGTGGCGCCCACCTGTGTTTCCTTAGTAAACATCATCCAGCCTGGTTTAAGAGAATTGTAACTAATTCTTAATTAAACATACTGGTCTATGTAATACATAAATATATCTTAATGATGTAGATAACATACCAATAGCTTGAAGAGAATCATGGTTTTAAAACAAACTACCTTCTCCCCGAAGGGAAAGGTCGACTTTCTTGTCAGTTCTCTTGACTAGAAATGGCCGCTTCAGTCTTTGTTTTCCCCCTCGCCAGGATTGGCCAGATAAGGGAGAGAAAACAAGCCAAACTAAATTTAGCTGTGCCACGGTCAGTCTATCGCTGTTTTATTTTCTCCTACATTAAGTAAGTTACTTAAACAGTAATTGTAAGGGTTTGTTTATTTTTAAGGGAGTCCATAAATAGGAAAGGGTAAGGACGTTTTATTATACCACAACAGCATATGTAAAGAAATAGGCCAAAAAGAGACCGTAACAACACCGCATGACGAACAGAACACAGAAGAAGAACCAACGGCAAATTACACCATTAAAGAACTCTTATTTGCGGACGATCTAGCACTAATGACAAAATCAGAAGCAGAATTACAAGTCCACATAAATAGCCTAATTGAAGAGTGTAAGGAAATACCTTGGAAGTATGATCACAGAAGATGGCAGATTGGACAGAGAAATTGAAATCAGATGTCAAAAAGCTAGTGCACTTACATATCAACTATCACCCTTACTGAAGCATCCAAACATACCCATTTCCGCAAAACGACAGATAATAAACAGCATATTCACACCAACCCTATGCTATCAATCTCAAACCTGGACTTTATCCAAATTACACCTTCGCAAAATCAACACCTGCGAAATGAGATGCCTGAGGAGAGCTGCCAACTTAACAATCCGAGACCGAGTAAGAAATGCTACTATCAGACAGACTGTGGGATCAACACCATGTGCCACATTTATTGAAAGACAGAAGATCAAGTGGTTTGGCCATGTCGTTAGAATGCAACATCAGCAACTACCATCACTGGCCTTACATCAAAGATCATCTGCGACGAGACCACGAGGACGTCCAAGAAGAAAATGGATTGACGACATCAGAGACACTGTACAACCACACGGAATGACACTATCCAGTGCCGTCCATCGGGCACTGGAACGCAAATTATTCCTCCCCACGACGCTTGACGGCAGAAGTGGAAGATGATGATGATGATGATGATGAAGGAACATAACATGAAAATTAGTGTCAGTAAAACAGAATTAAAGATTATAACCAAATAAGAAAACAACAACAACAACAACAACAACAACAACAACAACAACAACAACAACACGGATTCATCCAAAAGAATATCCGCTGAAATAAGTACAGAGCTTCAAGTACTTAGGAAGTATCATAACATCAACTGACAAATCAGAAGACGAGATCGAAAATAGATGCAATAAGGCAAACCAACTCATTGGACAAATGGCACCAATAATCAAGAACAAACACGTAACACTAGGTACTACAAAAAAAAAAACACACACACTACAACACAATCTTCCTACCATCTTTATGCTACTAATGCCAAACCTGGACAATGAAAGAAAAAGAGAAAAGCAAAGTTACAAGAGAAATGAGATTCCCGAGAAGAATACTCAATGCACCAAGAAGAGAGAAAACAACAAATTAAATGGTTTGGCCATATAACTAGATTAACAACTAACTAACAGTACACCACAACAAGCAATGATGTACATACCAAATGGAAGCAGAGGGGAGGCCGACCATGTGCACGATAGACAGAGAGAATAACAGAGTCCATAGTAATCTCGATACATGAAGCCTTAAACGAACACTCTACCGCTATTTATGTTTTACCTCCACACTGCAAGTTACAAGAAGAATAAGATGAGATGAGATTGTTTTTGTCCATGATTCAAATTCAAAAACATAAATCATTGCTTTGAAACAATATATGCTTAACGAGTTTACTACTGCTAATTAATTGCCTCTTTTTGTTTTCTATTTTCAGATTTAAACCTCGCAAGGAGTTTGTGAACTTTTGGAAAACATAAAATTAGCATCGTTAACAACCTTGAAACCAGCAGATTAGCGGTATTAATGTAACATGGCGGTGGAAACTGTTGCTTAGTAACATAAAGCTTTCCGACGCGTAATATCCTTATCTGGTGTATGAGAGAACGGAAGGCGGCCGCGCGCGACTCGTCCGCCGAATGAGCGTGCACCGATCGCCAGTGACGTCACGAAGAATCTGTGGTGGGAAAATGCCACCTCCATTTAACGTTTTCTCCGTCTGCACATTCAAAAACCTACCCCCGAGATGGATCCGTTGCAACTTCTGTTTCTGGCGAAAAGGAAAATGTTGGTAGCGTCGAAAGTAGAGCCACCTGCAGTTGTAGAGCCGGGTTAGCCGAGGTATAGATTCTGCCTCGCAACTTATTTCTCCGGAGGCACATCAACGCCATCATCATCACCAGCATTATTTCCAACAACATTGTCAAGGAGAAGCCAGATCTGCGAGTCCAGCGGCAAAAGGTTTGAATCCTGTGCCTTCTGGCGGAGTTGCAGAAGTTCCGTGCAGTCCTCGGCCTAAGAAAATGGGCAATGGAGCCAGTTCGCACTATCATTTTACCATTGACGGGGAGTCTATGGATGTACACAAAGTCAAAGCTCTCGTACCCGAGTTGAGAAACGAGATCAAACGCCGGGATAAAATTATTGAGCAGTACGATTCACAGATGAGACACAGAGATGAACTGATCAAAGAAAAGGATAGCGAACTGACTCGGTTGAGAGAGGAGGTTCACAAACTGAAGTCGGTACTACAGCTCAAGGTTGACACACTGAAAATCCACGAATCCCGACCTGATCTTCTGTCTACTATAGACGACAACCAGAATGAGCCTTCAACAGTCAGCAAAGGTCCAGCTAAAAAGCAGGGTGTTTCGGGTGAAAGTACCTCTTCTAAGACTCTTGGATATGTGGATCTTACTCATCATGAGAAGGACTTCAAGTGAGTACACTTTGTGTGTTTTGTTATAAGTGCCTTATTCGAGGATGAGAGAGAGAGAGAGAGAGAGAGAGAGAGAGAGAGAGAGAGAGAGAGAGAGAGAGAGAGAGAGGAGAGAGAGAGAGAGAGAGTAGGGAGAGCGCGTCGGCAGAAAGTCGTGAAATGTTTATTCATTTAATCCTCGGTCGAATGGTTCTTGGTTCAAATCCCACTGTAATGATTTTTGTCTCGATATTGAAGCACAAGGCTCGACTCAGCCCCACAAAATAAGTACACACAAGACATTGTTCTGCGAGGTCAGACAGGCGGCGTGATACTGACTAAGCCACTCATCGAAAGTTGTTTGGTCAAGAAAATATGAGCCTAAAACATTAATCCCAACCCATTTGTTGTCATTAAAACTAGGCCGGTTACTGTTTTTTCCCCTACAGACATGAAACTAAACGCGTAATGTCGAAGTATACATTTTAGAGGCTGAACTGTCAGAGAGGCTAAATGGTAGACGCAGGTGATATCCGCTGGATTTTAATTGATCGTTGTTAAACTCGGGTTTGTGTGGGGACTTTTCAGACAGTGTGACTTTTACTGGCGGAAAGTAATTAGCAAAGTTGCGCATTTGTTATTTTTATAGTGCCACTATACATATAATTTAGTACACTTTTGCATTTAGTCTATAGTATTGTTGTTTCTACATTATCATCGTTATAAATGTTATCGTCGTTTGTTGTTGTCATTTGTATCGTCATCATGATGTAATATGCTGGTCAAGATATCCGCTTTTTAATCATTACCTCGTGTCTACACACTTAACCTAATGTCCACACCTATCTACATATCCCTAATGTACAAACCTATCTACATGTCCCTAGTGCACAAACCTATCTACATGTCCCTAATGTACAAACCTATCTACATGTCCCTAGTGTACAAACCTATCTACATGTCCCTAATGTACAAACCTATCTACATATCTCTAATGTACAAACCTAATTATATGTCCCTAATGTACAAAACTAATTACATGTCCTAATGTTCAAACCTAACTACATATCCCTAATGTACAAACCTAACTACATGGCCCTAATATACAAACCTATCAAACGTCTCTAATTTACAAACTTAGCCACATGTCCCTAATTTATAAACCTGACTAAAAATGTTTTGCATATCCTTTACAGGACATCGCTGTCAACATCAGCATCTTTCAGCTGTATATTGATTTCTTGGCAAGATTACGCTCAGTAGTTTGCCATTGCTTTCTGAGCGGCCGGCTCAATTATCCCACAAGTCACCAGCTGGGGTCGAACCGCTCCCAGTTCTCGCCCGCTACGAGACTGCGTGAGGGGCCGCTTCAGTTTGTTTTCCCCCTCGCCAGGATTGGCCAGATAAGGGAGAGAAAACAAGCCAAACTAAATTTAGCTGTGCCACGGTCAGTCTATCGCTGTTTTATTTTCTCCTACATTAAGTAAGTTACTTAAACAGTAATTGTAAGGGTTTGTTTATTTTTTAAGGGAGTCCATAAATAGGAAAGGGTAAGGGACGTTTTATTATACCACAACAGCATATGTAAAGAAATAGGCCAAAAAGAGACCGTAACAACACCGCATGACGAACAGAACACAGAAGAAGAACCAACGGCAAATTACACCATTAAAGAAACTCCTATTTGCGGACGATCTAAGCCTAATGACAAATCAGAAGCAGAATTACAAGTCCACATAAATAGCCTAATTGAAGAGTGTAAGGAAATACCTTGGAAGTATGATCACAGAAGATGGCAGATTGGACAGAGAAATTGAAATCAGATGTCAAAAAGCTAGTGCACTTACATATCAACTATCACCCTTACTGAAGCATCCCAACATACCCTTTTCCGCAAAACGACAGATAATAAACAGCATATTCACACCAACCCTATGCTATCAATCTAAAACCCGGGACTTTACCCAAAATTACACCTTCGCAAAATCAACACCTGCGAATGAGATGCCTGAGGAGAGCTGCCAACTTAACAATCCGAGACCGAGTAAGAAATGCTACTATCAGACAGACTGTGGGATCAACACCATGTGCCACATTTATTGAAAGACAGAAGATCAAGTGGTTTGGCCATGTCGTTAGAATGCAACATCAGCAACTACCATCACTGGCCTTACATCAAAGATCATCTGCGACGAGACCACGAGGACGTCCAAGAAGAAAATGGATTGACGACATCAGAGACACTTGTACAACCACACGGAATGACACTATCCAGTGCCGTCCATCGGGCGACTGGAACGCAAATTATTCCTCCCCACGACGCTTGACGGCAGAAGTGGAAGATGATGATGATGATGATGATGAAGGAACATAACATGAAAATTAGTGTCAGTAAAACAGATTAAAGATTATAACCAAATAAGAAAACAACAACAACAACAACAACAACAACAACAACAACAAAAACAACAACACGGATTCATCCAAAAGAATATCCGCTGAAATAAGTACAGAGCTTCAAGTACTTAGGAAGTATCATAACATCAACTGACAAATCAGAAGACGAGATCGAAAATAGATGCAATAGGCAAACCAACTCATGGACAAATGGCACCAATAATCAAGAACAAACACGTAACACTAGGTACTACAAAAAAAAAAACACACACACTACAACACAATCTTCCTACCATCTTTATGCTACTAATGCCAAACCTGGACAATGAAAGAAAAGAGAAAAGCAAAGTTACAAGAGAAATGAGATTCCCGAGAAGAATACTCAATGCACCAAGAAGAGAGAAAACAACAATTAAATGGTTTGGCCTATAACTAGATTAACAACTAACTAACAGTACACCACAACAAGCAATGATGTACATACCAAAAGGAAGCAGAGGGGAGGCCGACCATGTGCACGATAGACAGAGAGAATAACAGAGTCCATAGTAATCTCGATACATGAAGCCTTAAACGAACACTCTACCGCTATTTATGTTTTACCTCCACACTGCAAGTTACAAGAAGAATAAGATGAGATGAGATTGTTTTTGTCCCATGATTCAAATTCATAAACACAAATCATTGCTTTGAAACAATATATGCTTAACGAGTTTACTATTGCTAATTAATTGCCTCTTTTTGTTTTCTATTTTCAGATTTAAACCTCGCAAGGAGTTTGTGAACTTTTTGGAAAACATAAAATTAGCATCGTTAACAACCTTGAAACCAGCAGATTAGCGGTATTAATGTAACATGGCGGTGGAAACTGTTGCTTAGTAACATAAAGCTTTCCGACGCGTAATATCCTTATCTGGTGTATGAGAGAACGGAAGGCGGCCGCGCGCGACTCGTCCGCCGAATGAGCGTGCACCGATCGCCAGTGACGTCACGAAGAATCTGTGGTGGGAAAATGCCACCTCCATTTAACGTTTCTCCGTCTGCACATTCAAAACCCTACCCCCGAGATGGATCCGTTGCAACTTCTGTTTCTGGCGAAAAGGAAAATGTTGGTAGCGTCGAAAGTAGAGCCACCTGCAGTTGTAGAGCCGGGGTTAGCCGAGGTATAGATTCTGCCTCGCAACTTATTTCTCCGGAGGCACATCAACGCCATCATCATCACCAGCATTATTTCCAACAACATTGTCAAGGAGAAGCCAGATCTGCCAGTCCAGCGGCAAAAGGTTTGAATCCTGTGCCTTCTGGCGGAGTTGCAGAAGTTCCGTGCAGTCCTCGGCCTAAGAAAATGGGCAATGGAGCCAGTTCGCACTATCATTTTACCATTGACGGGGAGTCTATGGATGTACACAAAGTCAAAGCTCTCGTACCCGAGTTGAGAAACGAGATCAAACGCCGGGATAAAATTATTGAGCAGTACGATTCACAGATGAGACACAGAGATGAACTGATCAAAGAAAAGGATAGCGAACTGACTCGGTTGAGAGAGGAGGTTCACAAACTGAAGTCGGTACTGCAGCTCAAGGTTGACACACTGAAAATCCACGAATCCCGACCGGATCTTCTGTCTACTATAGACGACAACCAGAATGAGCCTTCAACAGTCAGCAAAGGTCCAGCTAAAAAGCAGGGTGTTTCGGGTGAAAGTACCTCTTCTAAGACTCTTGGATATGTGGATCTTACTCATCATGAGAAGGACTTCAAGTGAGTACACTTTGTGTGTTTTGTTATAAGTGCCTTATTCGAGGATTAGAGTGAGAGAGAGAGAGAGAGAGAGAGAGAGAGAGAGAGAGAGAGAGAGAGAGAGAGAGAGAGAGAGAGAGAGAGAGAGAGAGAGTAGGGAGAGCGCGTCGGCAGAAAGTCGTGAAATGTTTATTCATTTAATCCTCGGTCGAATGGTTCTTGGTTCAAATCCCACTGTAATGATTTTTGTCTCGATATTGAAGCACAAGGCTCGACTCAGCCCCACAAAATAAGTACACACAAGACATTGTTCTGCGAGGTCAGACAGGCGGCGTGATACTGACTACACCACTCATCGAAAGTTGTTTGGTCAAGAAAATATGAGCCTAAAACATTAATCCCAACCCATTTGTTGTCATTAAAACTAGGCCGGTTACTGTTTTTTCCCCTACAGACATGAAACTAAACGCGTAATGTCGAAGTATACATTTTAGAGGCTGAACTGTCAGAGAGGCTAAATGGTAGACGCAGGTGATATCCGCTGGATTTTAATTGATCGTTGTTAAACTCGGGTTTGTGTGGGGACTTTTCAGACAGTGTGACTTTTACTGGCGGAAAGTAATTAGCAAAGTTGCGCATTTGTTATTTTTATTAGTGCCACTATACATATAATTTAGTACACTTTTGCATTTAGTCTATAGTATTGTTGTTTCTACATTATCATCGTTATAAATGTTATCGTCGTTTGTTGTTGTCATTTGTATCGTCATCATGATGTAATATGCTGGTCAAGATATCCGCTTTTTAATCATTACCTCGTGTCTACACACTTAACCTAATGTCCACACCTATCTACATATCCCTAATGTACAAACCTATCTACATGTCCCTAGTGCACAACCTATCTACATATCCCTAATGTACAAACCTATCTACATGTCCCTAGTGTACAAACCTATCTACATGTCCCTAATGTACAAACCTATCTACATATCTCTAATGTACAAACCTAATTATATGTCCCTAATGTACAAAACTAATTACATGTCCTAATGTTCAAACCTAACTACATATCCCTAATGTACAAACCTAACTACATGGCCCTAATATACAAACCTATCAAACGTCTCTAATTTACAAACTTAGCCACATGTCCCTAATTTATAAACCTGACTAAAAAAATGTTTTGCATATCCTTTACAGGACATCGCTGTCAACATCAGCATCTTTCAGCTGTATATTGATTTCTTGGCAAGATTACGCTCAGTAGTTTGCCATTGCTTTCTGAGCGGCCGGCTCAATTATCCCACAAGTCACCAGCTGGGGTCGAACCGCTCCCAGTTCTCGCCCGCTACGAGACTGCGTGATAAACGGGATTACGGAGAAAGTGTTGTAATCTCTCGGCCAGAGAGACCGGCCATAAACCTAACTACATGTCCCTAATGTACAAACCTATCAAACTTCCCTAATGTACAAACCCATCTCCACGTCCCTTATGTACACACTTAACTACATGTCCCTGATATACACACCTAGCTACATGTCCCATATATACGAACATATCTACATGTCTCTTATGTACGAAAATATCTACACGTCCCTAATGTATAAACCTAACTACAAGTACAACCTAACCAGATCCTCATCCCATAAAAACATAATCACATTCAAATACCGGAGAACATTAATTAAATCAGTCTACTGTACACACAAGTACATACCGTACAACATTAACTAGATCAGTCTACTGTACACACACAAGTACATACCGTACAACATTAACTAGATCAGTCTACTGTACACACACAAGTACATACTGTACAACATTAACTAGATCAGTCTACTGTACACACACAAGCAAACCCACCCACAAGCCTAACTAGATCCTCTTACTGATCAAACCTATTTAGAATCTTCCCCCCCCCCCATCCCCATTCCTACCCTCTCCCTCTATTTTACAAAACTATCTAGACAATCTCTCCCTCTATTTTACAAAACTATCTAGACAATCTCTCCCTCTATTTTACAAAAATATCTAGACTAAAGATGATAAAACAAAGAAAATTGAAATATTTTGGTCACTTGAAACGTCACGAAAGTTTGGAGAGAACAATAATGGAAGGGTATATGCCTGGGAAGAGAGGAAGAGGAAGGCCAAAGAGAAGATGGGTGCAGGATGTGGCGGATGATCTCCAGATGGGTGTATCAGACGCGGGACATCTTGCTTATGATCGAGAGGTTTTCCGGAGGGTTGTTATGGGAGCGACGTTCTGCAAAGGACATGCTACTGAATGAATGAATGATCTAGACAATAGCCCTCCCCCCCCCCCCCATTTTTTTAACCCCGACCGAAACACACACACATACACACACACACACACACTGTATAACCCAACTAGACTTTCCTGCTGTAGATGCTTACTAGGTTACCGCTACCGGAGAGAAGTAATTAACCCCAACCCTCTGTTCGTGTAGAAAGCTAAACGATCCCCCGTACTTTCGACACCGAACTTGATCCCCGTACTACTGTACAAACATAATTAGAAAACAACTAGAATTCTAACTAGATCCTCTACCGTGGAAACTTAACTAGTCCACCTTATTACTGTAAAATCATAATTAGACCCCCCCCCCCCCCAAAAAAAAAAAAAAAAAAATTAGACCAAACCAGATCTCCTTAACAACTGCAAAAACAAAACTAGATACTCCTTAACTACTACAAAAAACCAAATTAGACACTTAAACCAAATTAACTAATGTTCAAACCCAGATAGATCTAGGCACTGTAAACACCTAACTAGATATAGGCACTGTACAAACCTAATTAGATCTTAACACTGTACAAACCAAACTATATCTTGTCACTGTACAAACCTTACTAGATCTTTGCACTGTACAAACCTAAACAGATCTTGGCACTGTACAAACCTAACTAGATATTGGCATTGTACAAACCTAAATAGATCCTAGCACTGTCCAAACCTAAATAGATCTTGGCACTGTCCAAACTTAAATAGATCCTAGCACTGTCCAAGCCTAAATAGATCTTGGCACTATCCAAACCTAAATAGATCCTAGCACTGTCCAAACCTAAATAGATCCTAGCACTGTACAAACCTACACTGTACAAACCTAACTAGATCTTGGCACTGTTCAAACCTAACTAGATCTTGGCACTGTAGAATCCTAACTAGATCTTGGCACTGTACAAACCTAACTAGATCTTGGCACTGTACAAACCTAACTAGATCTTGGCACTGTACAAACCTAACTAGCTCTTGGCACTGTACAAACCTAACTAGATATTGGCACTGTACAAACCTAACTAGCTCTTGGCACTGTCCAAACCTAAATAGATCATAGCACTGTACAAACCTACACTGTACAAACCTACACTGTACAAACCTACACTGTACAAACCAAACTAGCTCTTGGCACTGTACAAACCTAACTAGATCTTGGCATTATACAAACCTAACTAGCTCTTGGCATTGTACAAACCTACACTGTACAAACCTAACTACATCCTGATACTTATCACATATAAATAGTCTTGCTACCACAACTGTACATTTCATGACATGGCGAATCCAAATGCGCTGTTGTCTGGCTTCTTGACATTCGTAAATCTTCCAGTCTAATTATGATGCTGACAATGTTATTACTTTGTGATTAAGGAATAAACATTACAGAACTTACGAATCCAAGGACATAATACGAATAGTTAATGATTATGAATCTGTAGGTACTCACCAAATGACTTATGGAGTGCCCATTGATCTATAAACCCATGGGGCGTCCCCATATATCCTGTACGCGTCACGGCCTGGACACGGGTCCGTTACTTGTACATAGAACGATGGGAAAGAATAATGTCCCCTCGTATCTCATTGTCGGCGTCTGTGGTTTGAGGGGTTAGTGAAAAGCAGTCTAACAATTCTCCTACATACCGAGTCGAGAGTTCGAAATCAGACTCAGGAAATTAGGAAATAGATCACTTTGCATTATTTTGGCTGGTATGAGGCGTCAGCCGATCAGAAAGCAATAGCAAACTGCTGAACGTAATATTACCTTGTAAATCATTAAACAAAATCATAAGTAGCCAGTAAATACTGAAGTTGATTGCGCGGTCCTGTAAAGAACAGACAACTAAAGTTTTAAAACATAGCGCATTATTTGCCCTTGTTTAAAAAAAAATAAATATATAATACGCGTTTGTTTATCCTATGTGATATATTATGAATCAAATCCTAGTATAGCTACGTGTCTAGAACAACAACATTGCAACCATTAGCGTGAGTTCCACTACATTCGGTAAAGTAACCATATTGTAATGAGATGGGCTACCGCCTACTCGCAGTTTCCGCCTGATTACAGCCGATAGTTGCATCCCAATGACCCGGAATATCCGTCTACGCAGAGCCGACACTCCCTTCTACATCCATATGTTTATGTAACAAACAACGCACGGACATCCTATGCCAGATGCCATCGATTACGTTTGAAGGAAAATAAAGTGACATGCAGACTAGGATCCTGTATGATTAGTTTGGGTAACTAGTTCAATTCCTCGTTACTTTCAGAGAAATAAAAAGCTCAGATATGAACCAATACATCAATCATGATAACGGAAAATGCGCTCAAGAGGAAATGAAAACAGTGACAAGAAAAGTATACTTTGATGTAGTTTGATGCTGGTAGCGTTCAAATCGGCTAAACAAAATATGCTGAAGCAAACAGAACACAGAAGACAGTAAATAGACAATTACACTAGTAAAGAAATAAAGGGGGGGGGGTAAAAAATCAAACAAAGCCAGTGAGAAACAGTAAAGGAAATGAAAAATAAAAAATTAAATATCACAGACCACTCTTCTTAATGGAGGAGCTTTTACAAATTAAGAGGGCGCAACTTGACAGGTCTGGGACACATAAACTAGAAGGCACAGGAAGAGACATGTTGACAGTTACATAAATACGACTAGATAACACCGCGAACTATCCCAAATACGTCCATTCGACTAGTCTTCAGGTTGGTTAGTTTCAAGTGAAATTAACATTCGACTAGTATCGGCATCGGTAATGTATCAAGGCAACATTTAGGATAACAAGTGATAGGATCAAAATAACATTACGGGTAACAAGTGATAGGACTAAGACAACATTCTGAATAACAAGTGATAAGACGAAGACAAAATTTCGTCAAGTGATATGCCAAGAAAACATTTCGGTGAAGAAGTTACAGGACCAAGGCATCATTTCGAGTAACAAATGACAGGACAAAGACAACGTATGTATAAGCAATTAAAACACTATTATGGATTTGACTGTCGGAAGTTCGACTATATTCTGCAACAGGTCTCTATTCTGCGTCTTAACGATCCATTCATACTGGCTTCCTCCATGCAATTCTTTTGATCCACACGCGACTCTATTTTCTTCATCTACTCTTCTATTCATTTTTGATCCCAACAAAAGAAGCTGCCTCAATGTAATCGCCAAAGTACATTGTCTGTCGTTGGTCTCATCCAGTAATATGGTTTCAGTTCTAGAGTTTATCCAACTTCTTTGTCTTCTCTTGCATGACGTTCTTCTTATTCGTCTATATAACCGTATGCCTTCGAGAACAACGACATTGGAATGGACATCAACTACCGCATGGATGGAAAGTTGTTCAATCTCAGAAGGCTGAATGCTAAAACCAAAACTAACAGCGACACTGTCAGTGAGCTCCTGTTTGCTGATGAATGCGCTCAATATGCCAACTCAGAGGAAGAAATGCAACACGATGTTTCAGCTTTCTCATATGCCTCCGCCAACTTTGTGCTCAATATCAACTTTGAGAAAACTGTAGTTATGTACCAGTTAGCTCCATGGATTAATCCCACCGTGCCGAATATCAAAGTGAATGGTCATAGACTACGTGTTGTGGACAAACTAACCTCACAACATTTGTCTCAGGAACCACATTTCCATTTACTATACTTTGTAAAATTAGCCTGATACTGCCTTTATTGATACACATTTCTTCTTTACATTTATGTAAAGACATTGTTATTGCTTAGTATTTACAGCTGATTTTCTATTAAGCTAAAACATTTTATCGTCTGGGTATCTTAATATTGTTTATTGTAGCCCTCAAAAACCTTCTACAAACATCGCATCAGTCGTGTTTAGTTCCTTCTCACAGCGTAAATGTCATTACAGTTTAAAATTTTATGTTTTCCTTTTTCATTAATTTAGAACCGTAGCGAACATCGTGCGAACAAACATCGCTCTACTGTAAACCTGTTGGCGTATGTGGTTTAGAGGTAATGGAAGTAGTCTCACAATCCCGAATACCGGGTCTAGGTCAGACGCAGGCGATCTGAATGCAAATCGCTTTCTGTTTATTTTCACAATGGTATGGCGTCGGCTGTTTTAAGTAAACAATGACAGGCTATTGAACATAACCTGTCTAGACAATTACAGTCAGCTAATAAATTTTGGGCCGGTCTCCCTGGCCTACGTGTTAAACGACTTTCTCCGTAATCCCGTTTATCCACGAGGGGTAACGCAACGCGCGAGAATTGGAAGCGGTTCTCGCCGCGTTGGTAACTTACGGGATAAGTGAGCCGGCTGCTCAGAAAGCAATGGCAAACTACTGAGCGTAATCTTGCCAAGAAATCAACAATCAACTGAAAGATGCTGATGTTGACAGCGATGTCCTGTAAAGGATATGCGAAAAAAAAATGTTGGTCTTCTCCGTGGCGAAGGATTTGCGGATACAGTGTTGGCATTCTGGCAGCGGCATTAGGCAAAGTATACCTGTGCGGGCTGTTGGTTTGTCGACACTCCTGTATATTTGTCGTGTGTGTAAAGAATGAATGTCGTATTAGTTACTTGTTCTTCTTTACCACTTTAGTGTCGTCCCTGGAGTGAAGGGAATCAACACCCACATTATTTTTTTTATCCAATATCTCTATCCTGGAGATATCCAGCAGACTCCGTCCACACACTCCTTCAATCTGAAGACACCTTTCACTCACTCTTACTCACCCCTGGATTATGCCCCCTCTCATTCTTCCCCAACATAACATACTTGACAACTCTAGCCTCAACAAATAAAAAACAAGAAATTTATTAAAGCAAAGAGTATATGTAGGAGAAGTGTGTGTGTGTGTGTATAAGGTGTAGAATGTGTGTCGAATATTCTAATGTTAGACCAGTGATTTAGAAGCAAAGTCTGTAACATCATAGTGCTTAGCACACAACAGCACCATTTTTTCCGGACAGTGAACCTCACCCAGAAGATGACGACTTTCTCCAATCACTCGAACAAACAGGATGCTGGTAATCCGATAGACACTGTTGATCTTGGTCTTCACTCTACCACACGGTGAAGTTACTCTGTTTCATAATGTTTGTTGAACTGATAATCTTCCAATTAACTGAAATGTCACTTGGGGAAAATCTAATGTTCATAAGTCTCTGATTATAACATTTTCCCCTCTTTTAGAACACAACCTATTAATGTTTGTTAGGTAGATGTGTGTATATATATATATATATATATATATATATATATATATATATATATATATATATATATATATATATATATATATATATATATATATATGTCCTTAGTATGCGAGTTATTAATCTTCGGTGATGAAGCTTATCACTCATTAAACACAACACTAATGTTCATTAAGTCCTGCTCAGCAGAAGCCAGGTTTCGGCGGAACAACTAGGTTCTGAGCCCCGTGTAAAAACCTCTCAGTAACCTCTGTCTTCTTTCCATGAGCCATCATTGTATAAAACTTTGAAACTGCTTCTTCGTAATAAATCATCTCACACTCACGTGGAACACTCAAGGGGAACTGTAAATGGAACCTGTAGAGTAGATAACATCATGGTGAGGGCAACTCAGTCCTGGCCAGAATTAGGTAAGTGTAGGCCAATAACAGCACTCAGATCTATAACAGAGATCCGATCTCTGTCATACGGCCAAATAACTCAATCATATGATCTGAGACATGGCAACACCAGGAAAGAATAAAGGAACGGGTAGAAACCCAGCAGATGCCCTACTGGAAGATCCTACCATTACACATACCTCTTCTCCCTCTCAACCATCCTTAATCTCTCTAATTATTATTCCACTATATTGTCCTCAACTCCCTGAGTAAAATGATATATCACACAAGCTAGTTGAAGCCACACAATAGGATACCAGTGCCGACGCTCCTATGATACTTTCTAGCACCGCACTTAATAGAACATTCTATCACTAATCATAATACATTATATCACTGCACAGTACTGCACTCTATTCCTAATCATACTCTTAAGTTAGATATAATTAATTGCCTACCATATGTCTATTCCTGTTGCTAATCGAAACTAGGCGATCACAGACTGGATCTATGTCCGCCGATAACTATCAACAATTTGACACCCCTAGTTTCTCTCATGTAACACAACTCGGAATAATGACCCAATCCTAACACTTCAGAATGTTTTTCTCGACTCCCTCCACCTGTTTACCGCAACTGGGTTTTATCTGGGTGCTTGAGTGACGTCACCAAAAAGTCCAGACGCCAATCAGTCCAGAATCTGGCTTTGTCCTCCTGTTTCCTAGACTAACCGGAGTCAATTAGCTGTCAAGTTTCCTTTCATCTGGGGAGTTCTTTGTCTCATCCAACAAATATCCTGGCTGTCTGTGAGCCAGAGACCTTCCCCTCATATGACAGAATCCTTCCGACCTCTAGCAGACACTCTGTCCATCACTTTCAACGGCCAACTCCCGCTTCGTAGACAGATGTCGCCAGTACACGTCTCTCGAACAACAACCTGTCAACAAACTGTCGACCGTGTGTAGACAACTCGACGTGACTCACTTTGATCTCATACACAAATGTCGACCAGGTGCAGACAGTCTGTACGACGTATTTTCCTCAGTTGGTTCAACATCACAGGGTCTATTGTGTTTGCAAACCAATGTCGGGCTTGGTTGTCATCGATCGACACGAACAAGTTTATTTAACTCGTGACAATATTCCACTGTTCACATTGGACAATGAGGAGCATTTTGTGTGATATTCACTGGCACAGGAACAGAGCATAATGAGAACGACCCATTGCCGTGAAATTGTAACCGCGACTAACTAACGACTAACACAGCTGCGGGAAATGTGACACCAGACCGGTATGTGTTTAAAAAAAATGAAAATTGTATGAGTGCTGGTCATTCAGAAAGCAAGGACAAACTACTAAACGTAAACTTGCCAAGATATTACAAACAGTAAACATGCTGGGTATGACTGTGACATCCTGTAGATATGCAACTAACTTTATTACATGTTGAGGTTGATTGCAATATCCTCTAAAGAACATGAAACTGACTTTGTTAACAGTTGACAGAAAAATCACAAAAGCACAAAGATTCTGCTGACTATAATGCTGTGTGTTGTCCGTTCTTCTGTCCGTCTTAATCTGTTATTAGATAGTTGCCAGGTCTTATGTCCCCAGACTAGTATGTTGTATGAACTTTACCTAGGTAAAATACAAAACTTGGACTGGCAATATTTTCAAACATTGCACAGTAATTAATAATACACTCTATATCACCCACTGAGAGCCTTTTGGTCTATAAAAATACGGGTCTAACTCAATGACTCAAATGCGCCTTAGGTGCGTAAAAGGAAGTTTATTTGACTTTATTTTATCATACTTTTGAATTCTACACAGAGGCTGTACAGATACAACTTTTGTCTGATGTGACGTTTGCTATAAAGATTGTATCTTATCTGACGATTCGCTATATACAATACCACTTTAAAGCAACTTTTCATGTGATATCTGTCATGGACTTTGTCCTGACGCTATTAAACAAGCGCCCAATGTTGATTCTACGTTTGATATTTGCAACATCCACTCTGTGTAAATACAACTGCTGCTTTTCGTTCACAATGTATTTGCTGTCGTGTCCCCGACCTATTTTGTTACACGACTCGCTCATCGTGATACTACAACTGTTTAATGTTGTGTCCTGTGGGACTATCGATCGCTTCTTGGCTTTCGGATACTTGTATGTATCTGCCGTGTGTGGGTTTCAAGTAATCGGGCTAACGTGATTTTAAGTGTGGTCTTTTAGCCAATCGGTAACACTAACGATAAATGCTATGTTCGTGGGTATTATCTCACTCTTGGAGGCTTCTGTCCCGGAAGGTTTGGATATAGTTGGTTTGGAAACGGATATCATCAGGTCTTGTGTAGAAGTAACAAGGTGTAAGAGCAGAGTTACACATAAGAAATGGCAATGACTTTAAGATAGAAGTCTCCAGTTGATCTTTATTAGTTAGCTAAAAAGCTGACATAAATATAGGGTATTTTAAATATCGTGGGGAGTACACAGGCAAACAATAGAGTATATCACACAGGACTGTGTAGATGTTACCGCTGAAAGAGAGAGAGAGAGAGAGAGAGAGAGAGAGTGAGAGAGATAGATAGAGAGAGAGAGAGCGAGAGAGAGAGCGAGAGAGAGAGAGAGCGAGAGAGAGCGAGAGAGAGATAGAATCAGACAAACAGACAGAGAAGCACACACACACACACAGAAAACAGATAGAGAGAGAGAGAGAGGGGAGAGAGGGGGAGAGAAGCAGACAAACAGACACACAAACACACACACAGAAGGAGAGAGAGAGAGCGAGAGAGAGAGATAGAGAGAGATAGAATCAGACAGACAGAGAAGCACACACACACACACAGAAAACAGATAGATAGATAGATAGATAGATAGATAGATAGATAGATAGATAGAGAGAGAGAGAAAGAGAGAGAGAGGGGGAAGCAGACAAACAGACACATAGACACACAAATACACACACAGAGGGAGGAGAGAGAGAGAGAGAGAGAGAGAGAGAGAGAGAGAGAGAGAGAGAGAGAGAGAGAGAGAGAGAGAGAGAGAGAGAGAGAGAGAGTTCCGTAGCTTGGTTGGTCAATCTTCAACAATAAAAAGTTTTAACTAATAATTTCGATGCATTGTCATTGAAGTAGTTTGTTTGAGGCCAGAACAAGACCTTGCATCTGTCGAAGTGAGTATGGTATAGAGACTTTCCTCCGGACCAGGTATAGAAGTATCATCTCCACGGGAACTGAGTTGCAGTTCACTCATTCCCCTCTCCAATGTAATAGACGTTCACACCTACAAACATACATATTATGGTGTAACCAGTTGTGTAAAGTATAAGTAATTTAGTAAGTGAAGGAATACCTTGGCTCGAGACACAGACCTTCACTCGGGCATGCTTCCTTAGTGACTGAATAAGTATGGTCAGGAAGACAGATGGATTGGATCCGAGGACAGTGGTTGGTGTCTCTGGGGCGGTCACGGCTGGCAAAGATTAGTTTCATTTTCGTGACAGGGGATGAGGGTGTATAAGAACATGAACAGGCTGACGTGCTTGCGGGTAAGGCTAATGTGGAGTACGGACAAGCCATGGACCAGGCTGATATACTGAATGCTCTACGAGAAGTACGTCGTCTGCGAGAACCAAGTGATGACTGTGAATCTACAACCATGATCAGACTGCGATACCAGCAAGGTAAAAAAGGTGTGACCAGACAAGAACACTATGCAGGAAGCCAAAGAAGATTAATAACCAACACAGAACTGGTGTCGTGAGCCGCTACACGCTGCGGGATTTACCGATGAGGGGATCCGAGCACTTATGGACTGAATGGTTCAATGTGCAATGAGGACGATCTGTCGACTAACTAACTAACGTCAACTATTCCTCCCCACGACTCTTGGCAGCAAATGTAGAAGATGATGATGATCAGTTTTATTAATGTGTATCCTATTCAGCGCTAGTCTTTCCCCCATCTTTTGATTCGTTGAAATGTAACTAGTTCTTTCCATAAGCATATGACTTTTCTATTTATTTGACAACGTTCTTTGTATGTGAATGTAAAATGGACAATAGATAATTGATGTACGACAGATACGATGAGTGTTTGGAAGGGTAGAATGTAAGACGGGTCTGTGTGTCCACTTTGTGACCCTTTGAAAATAAAATTCGTTCCTTCGTTCGTTCATAAGCGCCCCAACAGTAATTATGTCACACCATTTTAATCATTCTTTTATGCGCAGGAACCAATAAATGAGTGTAATTGTTTTAATTATTCTTCATGTTTCTGGTCCATACTGCAGTAATGTTGTAACGTTATAGTTAAATATTCTGAAGATTATATCCTACAAACTATTTTCAGTCTCAGAAAGCTATTCTTGTAACTCCTTCTGACCAAAAGTATTCATTCATTCATTCATTAGCATGTCCTTTGCAGAACCTCGCTCCCATAACAGCCTTCCAGAAAACTTCTCGGTCATAACCAAGATGTCCCCCATCCGATACACTGATCGGGAGATCATCTGTCACATCCTGTACCCATCTTCTCTTTGGCCTTCCTCGTCCTCTCTTCCCAGGCATATATCCCTCCATTATTGTTCTCTCCAAACTTTCATGACGTTTTAAGTGACCACAATATTTCAATTTTTATTTTTGTTTTATCATATTTAGTATCCAAATTTCTTCAATATTCAGATCTTGTCGTATGGATGCATTTGTTCTTTTCTGTTTTCAAGATATTCTTAGAACGCGTTTATAACATTTATATTCAAATTCATTACTTCGAAATTGCAATAGCTTGGGAAAGAACAAGACAACACGACATTTCAGTATTATATAATCATAAATGCTAATTGACATAATGTAACAGAATTCTTTTCTCAATCACTCTGGCTGGTGCTGCTCTGGAATGGCGATTTCCAATTATTTACAATTGCTTCTGGCTAGATGTGTTCCCCAGCAACGTCCCACGTCACCAATAAATGATAGTGCTACAGCCTACATGATAGTGCTACAGCCTACATGAATCTGCCCGAGGTTTTTTGGAACGTGACTGCATGTTCGGAGCGATGGCAGATGGCTATGTCCCAGAGTTGACCGGTTTTTGCCTTATGCAGAAATGCGTGGCTGCTGGGCTTCTGGTTGACTGCCACTGCCATCGACGATGAACTGTATTTCGTGGACTGTGTGGGTGAACATCTAAGAAACATCCAGATGGGAAAATGACTGCCGATTCCATCAGAGATAAACTGGGTGTTTCGTGGGGGACTATTGTGTTGACATTCTGGCGGCGGCATTATGCACAGTGTATCTGTGCGGGCTGTTGTTTGTCGAGACTCCTGTCTTTTCCACTTTTCACATTGGGCAGTGGGGAGCGTTTTGTGAGATATTCACTGGCACAGGAATGGAGCATAATGGGGACGACCCGTTGCTGTGAAGTTGGAACTGCGACTAACTAACTAACTAACTGAGAGTGCTACAGCCTACAGCCAGAATCACACACATATCATAGAAATCATTCTTGGGGTTTCAGGAAGCGTGTCTGAGTCGAGTCTCTTAACTGGTTGTGCGTGAAAGTACAAGCTTCCCCGTCAGCGAGTTGTCATTTGAAAGTGACGGGATTGCATCCCGGTGTTGGCATGTCTTTCATTTCATTTATTTTGTAGCATGCACTCGGATGTCTTCCATTCTTCCCCGTCTTGAGTGCCAATCCGTACCTGTGAATGTACTCATTCTGTTATTTCAAAGAACTACATTACATTCTGTTCTGCAGCCATGTCAGATAACTGGCGAATACCTACCGATGTTTCCAGATTTAGTCGTAATTTCCTTTTGACCATTAGAGCTTTGGAAATACTTATATATAATGTACTTTGTATTATAATTAGGGGGAAAAAAACTGCAAGTGGCCAAATGTGAAAATATAACACGTACAAGAAATAATGTGCACAAATTGTCGTTTGAAGACTTATTTAAGCAAGGAAGCAAGAACGTAGGGGGGGGGGGGGAATTGAAAAAAAGCACGGGTGTTAGATTATATATAAACACAAAATGCAAAAAAATTCAACATCACTATATAGAAAGAGGAGGAGGAGGAGGAAGAGAAGGAGGAGGAGGAGGAAGAAGACGAGGAGGAAGAGGACGAGGAAGAGGGGGAGGAAGAGGAAGAGAGGGAGGGGGAGGAGAAGGAGGAAGAGAAAGAGGAGGAGGAAAAGGAGGAGGAGGAAGAAGAGGAGGAGGAAGAGGAGGAAGAGGAAGAAGAGGAGGAAGAGAAGGACGAGGAGGAGGAAGAGGAGTAGGAGGAGGAAGAGGAGGAGAAGGAAGAGGAGTAGGAGGAGAAGGATGAGGAGGAGGAAGAAGAAGAATTTACTAAGTGTGTCTCAGAGATCGAGTTGCAACACATCTTCTATTGCTTCGTCTTTCGTCCTGTGTCCCTCTTTGGGGTATATCCCGTCAACCACTGTAAGATATCTGTCATTTGCTGGCTCATGCAGCTCTGTCCTTGTCCCTCCTATTGAATTCATTTCTGTCTCTAATTCTCTTCTCAGTGCCTCTTGGGTGTGACTCTATTTTGCACCACTTTGGCACTGTGAAAAAAAGTTATGACACGATTCATAATCCTGTATACTGCGTTCGAATCACAGTTACAGGCGACGGGGAAATATGAAACTGCGCGTCCCATTATTCCATTAACGTTGGTATTTCCATCATAACCCACCGACAATACTCTCGATCCTCTTTTGTTCCCTGTCCTCATATATTGTCATAATCCGAGCCTCTTTAACGTCCTGTATCCATTGTCGTTTTGTTCGTCCCATGTCTATTATTGCTGTTCTTTCTAAATGACTACGACATTTGGTGTGGCCAAAGTATTTTACTTTCCAAGACGTGATGTTGCTTATAACGTTAACTTTGTTTTTGATGATCAGATCTTGATCTTTCTTCTTGATCGACAGTATTGTAAAATGGTTCCGTAAAAAATTAAGTTCAGAAGTCTTGATCTTCTTCCTTTTTAATTTGTGAAATGTTCCAGGATTCACACCTGTGTTTTGCAACAGGAAAGATGCACACCCTCAACATTCTTATCTCCCTTACTGGTTTGACATACAAGCCCTGTTGTGCTATTGTTATGGATTAAACCCCTTATCATAAACTCGGTGAGCTAGTGCACTAACTTAACTACAACCCTAGTCCGGTGTTCTCCAATACTGTGCTCTCCGATACACTCTGAAGGCGTGTCTTCAAGTCTTAGGAAGTGACAAAAAGCCGTCCGAGTATTCGCCATCTTGATGAATGTTAGAAAATTACCAGCAGAGATAAAGCGAAATCAATAAATCAATAGTACAATTTCGCAGAAGATTAAGTTTGGGAGAACCGCATCACTGCTACCTCTCGCTTGATGGCGATCACTTTGAAATGGAAATTCAATTAGCAGGAGTAAGTAAGGAACGCCGGTCTCCGTGACGAAGAGTTTTACGGACGCGATTCGTAAGCCCACTTACCCGAGTTCGAAACATAGCTGCGACCGATTTGGCTGCAGACCGCGTTGCAATGGGTTTTAACTAGTTGGTATGGGAGCCGGTCGTTCAGAAAGCAATGGCAAACTACTAAACGTACACTTGTCAAGACATCAACAACAGCAGTAAAATGTGGTGACAGCGATGTCCTGTAAAAAGGATATTAAAAAAAAAAAAATAAGAAAAAACGTAGGGAACGCTGCAAGGAAATGGTTTAATTGTTGTTGTTGTTGTTGTTGTTGTTGTTGTTTTCAAGTTTGAAGGGTGGAAACGTGGCTACTGTTGTTGATATTTCTTTTGTGGCAGATTCAAGATTGCAGGGTAGAAACTTGACTACTGGCGTTGATATTTCCTTTGTGATATGTGCAAGGTTGTAGGGTAGAAACACGACTACTGGCGTTGATATTTCCTTTGTGATATGTGCAATGTTGTAGGGTAGAAACACGACTACTGGCGTTGCTATTTCCATTGTGTCATGTTCAAGATTGTAGGGTAGAAACGCGACTACTTGCGTTGATATTTCCATTGTGTCATGTTCAAGATTGTAGGGTAGAAACGCGACTACTGGCGTTGCTATTTCCCTTGTGTCATGTTCAAGATTGTAGGGTAGAAACGCGACTACTGGCGTTGCTATTTCCCTTGTGTCATGTTCAAGATTGTAGGGTAGAAACGCGACTACTGGCGTTGATATTTCCATTGTGTCATGTTCAAGATTGTAGGGTAGAAACGCGACTACTGTCGTTGATAATTACTTTATGACATTTTCAAGTTTGAAGGGTGGAAATGTGACTACTGACGTTGATAATTCCTTTGTGGCAGTATGACGGTTGCAGAGTAGAAACTTGACTACTGGCGTTGATATTTCCTTTGTGGCATTTTCAAGGTTGTAGGGTAGAAACGTGACTACTGGCGTTGATATTTCCATTGTGTCATGTTCAAGATTGTATGGTAGAAACGCGACTACTGGCGTTGCTATTTCCCTTGTGTCATGTTCAAGATTGTAGGGTAGAAACGCGACTACTGTCGTTGATAATTACTTTATGACATTTTCAAGTTTGTAGGGTGGAAATGTGACTACTGACGTTGATAATTCCTTTGTGGCAGTTTCACGGTTGCAGAGTAGAAACTTGACTACTGGCGTTGATATTTCCTTTGTGGCATTTTCAAGGTTGTAGGGTAGAAACGTGACTACTGGCGTTGATATTTCCTTTGTGGCATTTTCAAGGTTGCAGATTGTTATTTCGATATGGTCTTTCCTGAAATGGTCCGGTTAAGTTCCTAGTAGAGGACGGCCCTGGAGTTGACCTAACGTTGTAGAAATGAGACCATTTTCAGCATTCTTTGGCAATTGCCTGGGAGGGAAAGGAGACGAGGCCTCATATCTCGTGGCTTAGAATATGTGAAGGCCTTTAACTTGCCAAGAAATCACAAATAGCAAAAAAAAAAAAAATGCTGACGTTGACTGCGACTTCCTGTAAAGGTTATGCAACTGTGACCACTTCACAATCCAATAGAAGCCGTAGGTCTGTATCTTTATTTTGTTAACCTTTCCGTGAGATATCACTACGAGCCTTAGCTCGGGCCTTAGTGTGTTTGTGTGTGTTTAACCTTGATGTAGAAGCCCTCCACCGTATTCGCCCCTGTGTATTTTACAGCGCATTGTAGTTTTTATCGCTACACCTCAGGCTAGAGCAAGGAAAGATAAACAGAATGAAAGTAATATTGTGAATTATGACGTAACATGCTCGTTTAGAAATGAGAAGTATGTGAAATGTGACTGTGTATGTTGTGTAAGCGTGTGTGTGTGTGTGTTGTGCGTAAGGATGTGTGTTGTGTGTAAGTGTGTGTGTTGTGTGTAAGTGTGTGTGTGTTGTGTGTGTAAGTGTGTGTCTGGGTCCTAAGGGTAGCGAATGCAGTTAAACCATTTCTTACTATGCTCGAAGTCAGTCAGTAAGTTAGATAGTCGACATATTATCCTCACCGCACATCAAACTATGCATTCCATAAATGCTCGAATCACCTCCATAGTATCCTTTTCAACGTGTGGTGGCTGGCGACCCTAGTTCTGAGTTTGACTATTCTATTTTGGTGATTTGTCTTTCGTTAACCATTAAAAAAAAAGAACTTCCTATATCTCTCGTTTGTTTTTTTGTCTATGATAGTTTGTTTTAAAGACGTCAGTTGTCTTGCCCCTATCTAGTTTACGAGCAGAATGTAGTAAGGTTGGGAAATTCTCCTGTTTTGACATTTTGCCATATTTTTCTCAGTGCAGGGCTATTCTCACCAGACCCTTTGTATTTCGTCATTGCACAGATGTGGTTGTTCAAGCATTCCCTCCGTTTCTACTACATCTCCCCGCCCACTGTTATTAGTCTATTAATATATGACTAGCGCCATATGTTTAAAATGAGATAAGCCTGCAAACAAAGATGAAAGTCTACAAAGCAATTGTATTATCCACACTGCTCTATGCTTGTGAAACCTAGACTGCTTATCAGCGACATGCTAGGAAATTAAACCACTTCCACTTAGGAAGCTACTGAAGATTAAATGGCAAGACAAATCCCAGACACTGAAGTCCTAGAAAGAGCATCAATGCCCAGTATCTACACTATACTAATGAAGAATCAGATTCGCTGGGCTGGTCACTTAACTCGCATGCCAGATCACAGGCTCTCTAAACGAATTTTTTTACGGCGAGTTGCGTTGTGGTAAACACTCCCAAGGGGGCCAGAGGAAACGCTTTAAAGACACTGAAAATCTCACTGAATGCTTTTGGAATTCATCATGACACCTGGGAAACAGCTGCCAGAGACCGAAATTCGTGGCTTGCATCATTACGCAAGGGTGCAGTCACGTGTGAGGCAACCACGACTGCACGAGCTGTGAAGAAAAGGCAGGACATAAAATCCACTGCAGGAAATCCTCCTCCAGAAACGTCAAGCATTCTTTGTCCACATTGTCAAAGAACATTTCGAGCCAAAATAGGCCTTATCAGCCGTCTTAGAACTCACGGCTCCATATTTTCAACGCCACTGGATGAAATGAATGGTCATCATCATTCTTGATGGACAAACAACAACAACAACTTACCGTCATATGTCTAATAACATATCCCCCCACAGAGTGTGTTACTAGTCTATTAATATATACCTAGCGCCATATGTCCAATAACCTGTCTCCCCACCGAGTGTGACTAGTCTATTAATATTTACCTACCGTCATATGTCTATTAACATATCTCCCCACCGAGTGTGACTAGTCTATTAATATTTACCTACCGTCATATGTCTATTAACATATCTCCCCACCGAGTGTGACTAGTCTATTAATATATACCTACCGCCATATGTCCAATAACCTGTCTCCCCACCGAGTGTGACTAGTCTATTAATATTTACCTACCGTCATATGTCTATTAACATATCTCCCCACCGAGTGTGACTAGTCTATTAATATTACCTACCGTCATATGTCTATTAACATATCTCCCCACCGAGTGTGACTAGTCTATTAATATTTACCTACCGTCATATGTCTATTAACATATCTCCCCACCGAGTGTGACTAGTCTATTAATATATACCTACCGTCATATGTCTATTAACATATCTCCCCACCGAGTGTGACTAGTCTATTAATATATACCTAGCGCCATATGTCCAATAACCTGTCTCCACACCGAATGTGACTAGTCTATTAATATATACTCATCGCCATGTGTCAAATAACCTTCAGGGGTGACAAAGAGTCCTTTATTTTTACTATTCACTTCACTCCCCAGCCGGCTCTGTGGCCAACGTCATACGGGCGAAGTTCGTAATCCCGCATACCGCGTTCGAAACTCAGCTGTGGGGCGATTTGGGAGGAGGCCGCCTTGCGTTTCTTCTTCTTCTTCTTCTTCTTCTTCTTCTTCTTCTTCTTCTTCTTCTTCTTCTTCTTCTTCTTCTTCTTTCTTCTTCTTCTTCTTCTTCTTCTTATTCTTCTTCTTCTTCTTCTTCTTCTTCTTCTTCTTCTTCTTCTTCTCTTCTTCTTCTTCTTCTTCTTCTTCTTCTTCTTCTTCTTCTTCTTCTTCTTCTTCTTCTTCTTTCTTCTTCTTCTTCTTCTTCTTTTTTTCTTCTTCTTCTTCTTCTTCTTCTTCTTCTTCTCTTCTTTCTTCTTCTTCTTCTTCTTCTTCTTCTTCTTCTTCTTCTTCTTCTTCTTCTTCTTCTTCTTCTTCTTCTTCTTCTTCTTCTTCTTTTTCAGCGTTCCGAGCCATTGAGGATCTTTGCTGCAGATGCGTTTGTTTTTATAAAATGGTATGAGTACTGGTCGTTTAGAAAGTAATGACAAACTACTAAACGTAACACTTGCTAAGAAATCAGAAACAGTCAGAAAATGCTGGGGTTGACTGCGACGTCATGTGAAGGATATGCACTAACTTTTATTCACCAGCAATGTATTGGTTCTGCTAGTCTTCCCACCAAACTCGAAGTACAGTTGTCTCATACTGGGTTGATAGATCAGTCCGAATGTCAGTACTTCAGTTCTGCAATTGAGCAGTCGAGAGTGGAACATTATACCATCAGTGACAGAAAATCCTTCAGTTGTAGAAGCCATAAGTAGCTGCCCAATTGACAACAAGAACAGATTCAACAATAACAGTAAGAACAAATCACAAGTATATTATATTTATTTTGGACGAATTAGACATCATGTGCCTTGCAAAGTGACCATAGCGTTCTACCTGTCCATAGATCTCGGTCATAGATGTTCTGGATTATTTCTATTGTCGACGTCCTTCATTGCCATCGTCTGATGTCAGCAGATTTCATTTCTCTCTTTCTGCCCCTGCAACTCGACCGCTGATCTTTCCAGCTGGGACAGAAATATAGATGTCTTGTAAACATTAAATACTGGGTTTTAAAAGAAAAAAAGAAAAACCACCTGCCCATAACAATAATATTTATACCATTTGTAGCTGTAGTACACACGCATTTGAATTCCTTCTGGTGCTACCGATTCGGTAATGTGTCCTAACATAAATACATATGGCAAAAAGTCTGCATTGTCATAATTGCATCTGTTTTGCTGAATCCTTGGGCTGTGTGACGTGAAATGGAAGCCATAGATGTGCTGGAATCGAGCAAGATTGCCAAGGGAATAGGCTTATTGAAACAATCGATTGCTGTTTTCTTCTAGGCATGCACTTTAAAAAACAAACAAATACACACACACATTAGGGCTGCATGGATTGGGATTAAGGTTTTATTTGTGGTTGTAAACCGAGGTAATAGTTTTAGAAATTAATTTTTGTCCTATGATTTTGCGATAATGCTGAAGATACTGAAGAAAATGAAGAAATAAAGGTAAGGGATCTTTTACTAGCCTTGTGGCATATTGTGTATATTGTGCTAGTCCCACATGTACTGTTGTATGGATGTGAAGCGTGGAGAATGCAAAGAATAACATGGACAGACATAAAAGCCAGTGACCATGTCCTACAAGAGACAAATGAAAACCATAAACTGATTAGAGAAATTAGACGTAGACAGTCACAATTTTTGGTCACGTTATGAGAAGAAATAAATTTGAGAACTTGGTGACAACTGGCAAGATCGAGGGGAAAGCGAATAAGGGGAAGACAGAAGTAAATATCTGGATGGCTTGGCCACGTGGCATGGTCGACACAAGAACACTGAGGTGATCCATGACTCTGGTGATCGAGTGAGATGGCGAATCATGACCGCCCACGCTTATCGGCATGCCACATAATAGATGGATGGCTAGTGCTGTTTCTTATAGATCTACCAGAACTTGATCACGTGTGTACGCAGCCTGTGTACAAAATCCCACAGAAGTTGGAAAGCGCGATGAGCAGTCTGTCTATATACCGTTGCTCTGAGAAACTTGCTGTCTTTCCTGTCCATGAGGTTACTGTTGTCCTCCCTGTCCATGAGGTTACTGTTGTCCTCCCTGTCCATGAGGTTACCGTTGTCCTCCCTGTCTGTGAGGTTACTGTTGTCCTACCTGTCTGTGAGGTTACTGTTGTCCCTCCTGTCTGTGAAGTTACTGCCACCCTTCCTGATTGTGTGTTTAAAATAGTTTAAAAGTCAAAACGATCGACTTCATTACAACGTGTTTTGTCCTACATAGTAAGACTCGCTCCGCAGAACAGTTAACCGCCTACCGAAAGCGAAGTTCAGAGCACTAACTCCACAGCTCCAGCGACGACGCCTTTGATCTCCGGAAAGAAAACATTCCTGTCCTAGAGAAAATACTTACGTGAAGAATGACATATTTGAGTGTCACATTGTATGTATTTATATTATAAGAACGCTAGAACTGAATATACTCAAAGTTCCGGAGAGTATGAGAAAAAAATAATCATGATCACAGCTGGACGAGAAAATTACTTCTAGTGCTGGCAGGACGCACAACACACAAATATGTGGCAAATATCGATCAGGGAAACGAGTGTTCGCTGAAATAAGTGAACAGCTCTCTACCACAGCAGATCTGGGAAGTTACTTGTCCTGAAAGCAGGCCATTTCTGTCAAAGGCGGAAGTTGAAACCGCCCATTGATTAACGTATCGGCAAATATCATACATCTGGGATTGAGGAGTGATAAGGTCAGATAATGTAACCAGTTTTTGAAAAGAATAACTTTACATGGCAAGATATCCAAGAGAGAGTAATAATATATTACAAGACAGAAGCCATAAACGATATGTAAGGTTAGATGAAGAGACACTTGAAGTTAGGGGATCGCTAATTCTCTTGGCTATTAAGCACGAACACAATGACACCTCATCGTTCTTAGACATCATAATCCGACGTCTGTAAGGAAAATGGACCTGTCAATAACTGAATATCAATAGTTTTGCACCTATCCGATATAAGCCTGGCCGTCTAAGCATCTTGTTTTATCAAGCCAGAAAGGTTTGCACCGATGACACACTAAAAGAGGAACTAGATACCCTTAACCAGACTCTTCAATCTAATGGATATCCAGACGACTTCATCAATCGTCACTGCCAGCCATTCAAACCTGCCACCACAGAATCACCGGTTCCAAAACTTCAAGTATTTCTTAAGCTAACCTTTCGAGGGGACGACGTAATAAAACAAACACAAGAACGACTTAAAACAGCGAAAAGCCAAATATTCGTTGCTGCTGTACCAATGATCACATATGAAACCACCCTGATATTCAATTCATCCGTGAAAAAACTATTGTCTCCGTACATCAGATCAACTTCATGTATAAATTCTAGTGTGAGTGCCAAGCAATTTACATAGGTAAACGGAAAGACAGTTAACAAGTCGAGCAACCGAACATATACCAGTATGGATGGAAAAGAGAGTTAATCAGCCTTTAGGAATCCCTGTGCAGTAGACAGGCTATAACAAGTCGATTTAGAAATTTCACAACCCCTCAAAAACTACGGTCATAAAGTTAACAAAGAAATACTGTTCGTATATTGTATTCTGCGAGCAATAAAGGATTGCTCAAATACAGTGTGTCTTAGCAATTAAGTTCTCCCAGCCAGTTTTTTGCAAATACAAAGATTTCGCTGTAATCTTTGAGATTATCGTGGGGATAACAAATGCTCCACATTCGAACAATACCTGTGACTAGATACTTTAAGTATTTCAGCGAGGAGTCTCCGTGGAAAAGTGGTCAAACCGTTTGCCTCGCTCTCAGGGTTCGATTCCGAGCTACGTCTTTCGGTTCACGAGTACATTTTTCTCGGAAACTCCTGGGGGTCGACGCTGGAGCTACAGAGTTCGTGCTTTGTGCGACGCTTTCGGCAAGCAGCCCTGTGGAAAGAAACCGAGCCATACGGGATAAGACCCGGTGCAATGAAGTCGATCCTCTCGACTTGTCAGACTTTTTCCAAAAAAAAAAATACTAAGTACTTTAGCCACGGAATTATTCGTTTATTCACTTATATGGTATATGACTCTGCAATATGCACCTGACGAGATGCTGCACAACATGCCAGGCGTGTAACATATTGTTTGGGGCTTCTGTGTTTAGATTCCCTAAAGTAACAATGTAATTCCATGCACATAAAATAAACTAGAGGGTGTGGTCGTTTTGAATATTCGATGTAATTACCGTCAGGCTGTAAACAGACACGATCATAATAGCCACACGGCACGGATTGTAACAAGATGTTATTACGGTCATTAGTGGATTTATTAAGTTGACCTGTACGAAGATTCATTTATGCATTGAAGAATAAATAAGCTTAAAGACTAGCAAGCCAGTAGGGGAATTTCTTATTGCTCGTAGAAAAACTCAGAAGTATAATCGGACCGACTACAAACAGAGACCGCAAGAACACCGCATGACGAGAACACAGAAGAAGAACCATCTGCAAATTACACAGTTACAGAACTCCTGTTTGCGGACGATCAAGCACTAAAAGCAAACTCAAGTTGAATTACAAGACCACATGAATAGTCTCACTGAAATGTGTAGGGAACATAACATGAAAATTAGCACAAGTAAAACAGAGGTAATGACTATAACTAAAGAAGAAAAAAAAACGATTCACCTAAATGATCACCCCCTGAAACAAGTAAAGAGCTTCCAGTACCTAGGGAGTATAATATAAAATGACGAATCATAAGATGAGATCGAAAATAGATGCAATGAGGCAAACCAACTTATTGGACAGATGGCACCGATACTAAAGAACAAATATGTATCAATAGTCACTAAGAATGCACTTTACAACACAATCGTTTTACCAACTCTATGCTACCAATGCTAAACCTGGACAATGACAGAAAAAAGATAAAAGAAAAGTCACAACAACAGAAATAAGATTCCTGAGAAGAATACTCAATGTATCAAGAAGAGATAAGATGAGAAATGAAGAAATCAGGACTAAAGTGGGGGTTATAGCAACGCTAGATTTTATTAGAAGGCAGTAAGTCAAATGGTTTGGCCATGTAACTAGATTACCAACTAACAGTATATCACAACAAGCAATAATGTACAGAAAAGATGGAAACAGAGGAAGAGGCCGACCACGTAAATGATGGACGCAGAGAATAGCAGAGTCCATGGGAGTATCGATACATAAAGCTCATAAGCGGGCACTCTCCCACTGTTTATACTTCACCTCGACACCACAAGGTACATGAGGAACATGATGAGATTACAGACGAGAGGAACTACTTTACTGGGCCTGATTTCACCCAACGTGGATCATGCCTGCCTTCGCACTAAAGCAAGCCGCACAAAGCACGAATTCCTAGCGATGACTTCTGCGGGTCTCCGAAAACATTGCACTAGTGTTCTGAACGGTGCAGTCGGAAAATGAATACATGACCTGCCGAGTGCAATACATGCGGCTTGGCTATTTCACCATGGAAACCACCAGCATGGGAGGACCATCGTCACAGCACCAGAGATAATACATTTATACATTAGTGCTACAGCTTTTTTTGTGGCACCACAACGCCTGTAAATCTGGGCTTCCCTGACAACCATGCCTTCCTGTCAACACACGGAATTAGATACATAATAAACTAACAGCGTTGGAAGGGAGGTCACAACAATTAGGTTAAGAATATATCGGGGAAAGACAAAATAACTGGAATAAATCAAGCTATGGGTAATGTGATCTTCCTTGGCGAAACCTCACTTCAAGAGTCGAAATCATACACATATTTAGGTATAAATGTAGACAAAGAGAGTGGGACAGATAACGATATAAGAATAAGAATACAGAAGGGCAGGGTAGCTTTTATAGCACCATGACATTTGTGGAAGTCGTAAGAAATTAAACTTAGCACCAAACTTAGAATGGTAAATTCTAAAGTTACATGAATATTAATACACTTATCAGAAACACAGAGAACAGCGAAAGCGATTACAAATAATCTTCACACATTCGCTAGTTGGTAAAAGGAAAATAGAAAGAATAAACTAAATCACCAATGTGGAGCTCATGAAGACAAATATCTGTGTAGCAAGATGTGCAGAATAAGACATTTGCGCTAGATAGGACATCATCATCATCAAGTGCCATGCCAGCTGGCGTAGGCTTTCATATATCTCCACAGACCTCGGTCTTTGGTGTTCTGGATCAGTTCTGCCGCTGATATTCCTCCATGTCAACATCTCAATCCATCCAGCATCATTTCTATTGGCCGCCTCTGCTTCTTTCCTCCTCAATCTTTCCAGTCAACACGATGTTCTCCAATGCCTCTCTTCTCATCACCTGACCAAAGAAAGCTATTTGTCTCTTTCTTATTGTTATACTTGTATATAATGTTCTAGTTTCATTAGCCTCTTTCAGGCAGTCGTCGTTAGTTACTCTGGCAGTCCAAGGAATTCACAACATTCGACTTAGGAACCACATCTCTGTTTCCTCCATTGATAGGACATACAATGAGAAAACATGAGCAGTATACACAGACAGGCAATTTGCAAGGAATCCACAATGCAATAGACATGGAGGGAGACCTAAAACATATGCAGAAGAGAAGTAGAAACGGAAGTGAGTAACATGGAGAGCACATGGATGGGGCTGCGTGGGATATCTAAGGATAGACTTGGAGTGGCTTGGTTCAGGGCCTATGCCCATAGCAAGGATAAAGGGTGAAAGAAATATGAAAAGAAGGTTGTACATTAATGCATGCACCACTCAGCACTTATAGCGGCACTAGATTTTATTAGAAGGCAGCAAGTACAATGGTTTGGCCATGCAAGTAGGTTACCAACTAACAGTATACCATAACAAGCAATGATGTACAGACCAGAGGGAAGCAGATGAAGAGGCCGACCACGTAAACGATGGACACAGGGAATAACAGAGTACATGTTCATATCAATACATGAAGCCCATAAGCGGGCACTATCCCGCTGTTTATACTTCAGCTCGACACCGCAAGGTACAAGAGGAACATGATGAGATGAGATGAGATGACTCAGCACCTACAACAGAATTCTATTTGTGTAAGTTAGTTAGTTGCATATCCTTTGCAGGACGTGGTAGTCAATCCCAGCTTTGGCAGTTTGTGATTTCTTGGCAAGTTTACGTTAATAGTTTACCATTGCTTTCTAAACGACCGGCACTCATACTAGTGTATGAAAACCAACGGTCTGCCTTCCCATCAATATCCTACTGTAGGGTGATTTTGTAAATTTGAAATGTCAAAGCAGTGGTATATTTGCAGCTTGCTTATTATGATTTCCAAATTTTGGTGGGTTTTTACCTCATGCAATGTATATGGGAGATCGGGTGCTGACAGGGTTATAAGAAATAGGCGCAGCACAATATACCCATAAATAAACACATAAAGTACTGTTTGACGCTCATAGAAGGAGAAGAAGAAAGTAGAGTTTAGAGGACTCACTAAACAACATAAAATTTGAAAGCTATAGTTACCGATCGGGATTGGAACCTGTCACATCCAAAAGACGACGGCGCCTCGCTGCAGGAACAAGTGTACTTCAAAGCATGACTAATCCCGGTCGGTAACTATAGCTTTAAAATGTTATGTTGTCTAGTGCGGACTCTAAACTCTACTTCCTTCTTCACCTTCTATGAGCGCCATATGTGTGTTTATGTATGAATTGTTTTAGTGGCCTCAAAGGATTCCTCAAAAAGGCTCCTCAAAAGGTTCCTCAAGGGTTCCTCAAAGGGTCCCTCAAAGGGTTCCTCAAAGGGTTCCCCGATTGATGTCCTGTACAATATACCCAATACGCCACAAAACTCGTAAAAATGTCCTTTAGCTTCTTCCCGTACCCCGTCTTTTCATTCACAGACATTCTAATTGGAGCTGTAGTTGTGCATGTGCATAGCTTACTACCAACATGGTAAACAATATAAAATGACACAAAGTAGTGCAGCTTTACATAACAGAATTAAGACACATACAGGACGTTGCGGCGATTAGCCTTCATCAGCAAATAAACACATTCACAAACACAACATACAGTCAAGGAGATCTCCTGTGACTACATCAGAAGGTGACGACAGGACGAGAAGAACAAAAGGATGAAAAAATGAAAGCAATGAAGAGAAAATGAGAATTGAAAAAAATGTTCATACTCATCTCACAGTACCGATCTGTAAGCAACTCAGAAAATCTCCCATGTATTCTTTTTATACACGGTGATAGGTGTTACGGTTCAGTGAGCACATTGAAAGAAAAAGGTGGGGGGGGGGGGGCGGAGGCAGGAGGGCAGGACTGTAACTAATCTGGTAGGGGTATCTGAGCAATCTCAGTGGATGTACTAACGAAGGGCAAGCATGATGGTGGTACTACCCAAAACCCCATTATGGACTCATATATGTTATTATGAGGCGAGTCCTAAAGTCTGGGTGGAATGATATGCGTGAACGCACATACACACATATACACCGCTCAACAGACATAATGCTAGTGTATATGGGCATGTGCAAGGTATATATAAGAAGAGAGTCAAACATCTCTGATCTCGGTGGATGTTTTATGTTCTCGACCAGCTGTCTCTGACCTCGAGCAACTGTTTCTGACCTCGATCAACCTTTTCTGTCCTCGAGCAGCCTTCTTTGACCTCGACTAATCTTCTCTGACTTCGACCAACACACACTAACTCGGCCGGCTTTCTCTAACCTCGACCAACTTTCTCTGACTTCGATAAACTGTCTATAACCTCGACCAGCTGTCACTGACCTGGACCAACTTTCTATGATCTCGAGCAGCCTTCTCTGACCTCGAGTAATCTTCTCTGACTTCGAACAACATACCCTGACCTCGGCCAGCTTTCTCTAACCTTGATTAAACTAATTGTTATAATCGTATTACCGAAAATAGAAACTATCTATTTTACTTTCCTCTGCCTGCGCATGCTCAGCCTTGAAACAACAAGCTCTTTTCGGGCATGCTTTTTGAGTGAGACACTCTAGGGAACAGCTCTGAAAAATGTGATTCCATCTGCTGACGTTACAAAATAGATCCTGCCCAAAAAGTGGAAGGTTTCAGTGTCGTGTTATCCCCATTCTCTCATGTGCGTCTAATTTATATGCTTAAATGTTTCAAACAGTTGCATTCTTATAATATGGCAGTGAGGAAGGTTTCGTTTGTGGAAAATTGGATTTCTTCTGTTGACGTTCCAGAATAATCCATATGCAAAGCTGTTGAATTGAGCCATAGTAGCGCACGGCTAGAAGGCTTGCCTGTCTGCTTGGAGGTCATGCGTTTAAATCCCCATCTAGGCATTTACAAAATTAACCTGGACTTCCAGGAAAAACTTATACAAAATGGGCACCCAGTAGTGTTCACGGAAGTTAAACCGGCCGATGTAACAGTATCATTCATCGGGTGACGATTAGTCTACGAAAATTTGGGCTAACAGCTGTGGTACTTGAAAACAAAAAAGAGGAATGTAACCAGGGCGTGCCCTGTTACATGAAATGACAGCATACAATTAGTTTTTTAATAATTTTTTCTTTAAGTTAATCTTCTTGGAGATTTATTTGCATGTGGGTCATCTGTTAGACAGTCTTATACTCTGTGTATAACTAATTATAAATAATAATAGTGATAATAATAATAATAATAATAATAATAATAATAATAATAATAATAATAATAGTAATAATAATAATAATAATAATAATAATAATAATAATAATAATAAACACCATGCTAACAACTATGACACTGTCCATTGGCACCTTGCCGTCTTGACAGACGATAGTTTGTGCTTTATGACACTTTATTATGTATTATGTCGGTTACTACTATAGTCTGTTAAGAAATTAATGCCTTCATTCACGATCAATTATTTTAAAAACTGTCTGTTGCATCGTTATGAAATTTTTCCTGCCGTCTTATATTAACCCCGCCCAAGCCTTTGATATGGCCAAAAGCAACTTAAATCATGGAAGCGGCAACATTTCTTTGATGTCTTGGCGAAAAACTAGTGAATTCATGCTAACAAACTTGTTTTACAGTACCGCACCTCGATTCTGATGACAACCCAAGACGTATCCAGATTCTAATGGGAGTGGGTGCAATGTGTATGTAATATAAGTAAGACAGAATTTACAGAGGCATGGGGTAAATAATGTGGAACCGAAATGGAATTGGACAGGAAAGTAGAAGGAATATATTTCTTACCTTATATTTCATTTCCTTCTTGTTTCTTCAGCTTCTTGTTAATAATGTGTACACAAGGAGTCATGTTACTAGGATGCATTTAGCTTTTTATATGGAGTTCGTGATGGCTTCCAAACAGCTGTGCGTTAATGTGCGTATGGAGTGACCATAGATGATACAGCAATTTAGTCATCATGTGTCAATTTTTAAGGATCTGTTCAGCTGTCTGTGTAGTTTGTTCACACGTGCACATTGGTGACAGAACCGTTTTGAGTCTTCGTGAAAGATTGTCTACTCTGCTGTTTACTGTTCAGAGACGGAACATGATTATTACCTGTTTTGCACGACGAATATAGCTGTGAATGTCTCTGTAGTGGGCTTCCTTCTTAACGGTCAAGCTGTTGGCCCTCTTTTCATTGAAGTTTATAGATTGATTCGTATGTTCGTGTGTTGTCCCCTCATTTGACAACGTGTTTGTTCTCACGTTTCTTGGAATGCCACACTATGTCAGTTTCCACCGCAATATTACTCTTCTGTTGGTATTCAATGCGTTTAGTGTGTTTTTTTTTCAATACCAGTTGTTTGTCACTGCTGAGGGCTTGCGAAATTGAAAATTCATCACTGTGGAATACAAACTGTTGCCATTGACATTGTGCTGATGCTGTAATGTTTAGGGCCTGCAATTCGTCTGAATAGTTGGAGCAAAATATCCCAGTAGGTGTGCACGCGGATTAAGGTCTGCGATCTTCCCAGACATTAATCTGTGCCGGACGATTCCAGTAGGTTGATGACTGCTCTCGGTTGCATAAAATTTAATCCATCCTTTCTCCAATAGTCCTCTTCCTCTTTCAACACATGGTCCTCACATTTTTTCCAGTAACTTTTATCAATATTTAATAGCGCGGACTGGTTAGTATCTTGACGTCAGACAATTTGAATGTAGTATTGTCAGCTGCCACTTGTCCTTTAATTTTAGCCCACACAAGTTCTATAGGGTTTACATGAGAATGGTACGGCGGAAGTCTCAAGCACCTATGGCCATGCTCTTCTATCAACTTGTCGATTTGATATTTCTTGCTTTTTTTGCGCCTGTTTTACAAGGGACAACAACTGTAGCTTGAAATATGTTTCTGGAAATGGTATATTTTCCCTTCGGAGCCATATCTTTATTGCTTCCTTTGTGCTCGATGCCGTAGGTATTTTGTCTTCTTGGGCAACAACATTGTGATATGATGCATTGTCCATGATTAGACAAGACGGTCTATCAAGGGATGGAAGCACTGTATTCTCGAGCCAATCTCTAAATACATTACCATTCATCTCATTATGATAATCCCTATTGTCTGTATGCTTTGATACGAACACGAGTCCAGCATTCTGTAGTAAGCCATTATGAGTACTACCAGCATAGGCTATGACCAAACGCTGTCCTTTACTACTGGGCACATATCGCTTTATCTTTCCATCCACTGATTGCCATTCCTTTTCACTTGTGTGGTGCGCATTGATCCACGTTTCATCCAAATACACTATGTCATAATTTTCTTTGCGCATTTCCCTTATTTCGCGTAGGTATCTGCTTCTCATGGTTCCTATATGCGGTTGCTCGCAAAGCATATTTCTACCTCCCTTGTACTTTCTAAAAGTGAAGCCTAATGTCCCTATAATTTCCCACAAAGTTGCTTTGGATAGCTCTATGTCATTGTTCTTTCTCAACCAAACCCTAAGTTTTCTTACAGTCACTGTTTCTTTGGCATCCAGCATTTTTATAATAGCTCGCCTTATGACATCCTTGTCAAAGCTGTCTACAATTGCCTTTCTACCTACCGTTTGCTTATTGCGTGTTGGTTTCATTTCAGATTCTTGCACCCATCGACGAAATGACAGTTTACTCAAACCCAATGCATGCACTGTTCTTTTTTCAGTATTTGTAACAGTATGATAAGTTTCCTGCGATCAGCTGCTTGACAAAAATATGTGTACAACTTCATAGCGATGCTTTGAAGTGTACAAAATTTCACATTCAATCCCATTAAACAATATTCACACATTCAAATATTAGCGATAAATGGTAAGATTTATTTATATAATCACGTTTCATGAAAGCACCCACATTTACGACACCTCTGAACACTCCCATTTAACTGCGCGCCGTTCTTGCCATAACGTGTACCACGAGACAATTTAAAAGAAAAGGGCGGATGTGTTTTGTTGAAGGTGTAATACATTTAAAAATATGGACATAACCTCTGACCCCTAAATTATATACCACATATAAACAAACATTGCAATCTGCTGTACAATCTCCAGGACAAAAATGTTTTGTTGCGTGGACATAATGATAAGGTTATATGCTAAATCTCATCATTTCCCCTCAGTTGGTTACTGAGATATGGATTTTTATATGGAGGCACCCAGATTTGGACAGACTATAGTAATGCATGCTCTTGTTATGCCGTTTGTAAAGCGCCACCGTACTGCTATATTATGACTACATCACTGGTTAGCGCCATTACTCACTACACATGGAGAAGAGAATAAGAGGCAGAGATGGATTATATGGAAGGCATCTGGTGAGAGCAGCAGCAAACAACAACAACTGATAAGACGGCTGATAGTTGGCTAAGGGCCGTGCTCGAATATGAGATACTGTGCAGAAGACATATTTTGCAGCAGGATAGTGTAATATCTTCTCAAGACGGTGCAGTTCGTGCGGGAAGCAGAACTGCATATACTGGCTGATTCCAAGCAATTGAAAAGAAGAAGCAAAATAAGCTGTTCCCAGCAAAAGTTTATTTGCCGTTCGTTCATCTCGATTAGTTAGTCTGTCCTCCTTGTTTAAGGCTTCTTTACTTGTCTGGCCTTTATTTTGTTCGTAATAATCACCCCATTTTCCTATACCTCCACTTTTGAAGATCATTAATTTATTCTTCTAACTGCTGTTTCTTAGTCCATGACTCGATATTATATTGGAATGTGCGGTATACATTACCCATGACCCGGTACCATATAACAATGTTAGGTATACCTAGTCCGTGACTTGACACCATATAAAAATGTAAAGTATACATGCCCCATAACTAGAAACCATATGAACATGGTAGTTATACGTAGCCCATGACCCGGAACCATATAATAATGTAAGTTATACATAGTCCATAACCCGCAACTATATAACAATGTAATTTATAAATAGCTCAAAACACAGCACTATATAGCAATGCAAGTTATACATAATCAATAACACGGCACCTTATAACAATGTAAGCTGTACATAACACTTACGGTCTCAGGGCAATGAGTTTAATTGATAGCAAACATTTATCTGACAATCCTAGCCCGCATAAACGGCTTCAGTTATTACCACTCCGCAAACTCCTGCTTTTCAATAAGGCCACAATAATTCACAAAATGCTACATCTGAATACCCCAAATTACCTTTGGCCATTGTTTAAATATAATGCTAGACACAGTAAACGATTAAATATATTACACATTCCTAAGTCTAGGACTGACTTATACAAAACAAACTTAACGTACTCTGCAGCTCAGGTGTGGAACGATCTTCCACTAGAAATCAAAGACACCACCAATCCCTATGCATATAATCGCAAGTTATTCCAACACTATCTCAGAACGGATTACCTTCCCCCTTAATAATAGAAACAATAATAATAACAAAACCCTAGTATAACAGCCAGTCCCCTTTTGGTAGAACAGTATATTCCACATAGCTAATAACAAGTGTCACAACACTATCTAATATTGCTGAGTCGTGTAGTATTGATGTTCACATTTTGCCAATGCCTTTATAATGCATATCTTTTATATTGTTACTGTTCTATGTTAGCCTTGAATGATGTATGAATAAAATAATGTATGAAAGCGAGAGATAGAAGGATAGAATGTTAAACGGACCAGCGTGCCCAATTCTTAACCCTTTGAAAACAAAGTTTGTACTTTCGTTCGTTCGTTCGTTCGTTTGTTCTCATTTTTAACTGGCAAGATACTTGCTGGAGGAACAGATGGTCTAAAGATTGCTTCATAATTCGTCAGCTTTGAATATCAGTTGTTTCTTTTTATATTGCACGATATCCTAAGAACCTTTCTGTAGCATTAATTTCAAAATCGCCGATTTTCTTCTGTAGTGATCGCTGTTCATATGACAATAAATAATTGGCATCCATTCTATATGAACGAACACTGGCAAATTTTGTCATAGCTTCAATGGTCTAGCAGCCTCTAGCAGACCACCAGCAGAAACACCTATGCTGTACAACAAATTCTAAGCAGTTTCTGAAGTCCTGTCATAAACGAGAAATGTAAAGAAACGATAAAGTTGATGTGACAGAGATGATGATTGTAATGTCGATGTTCTTCCTCTTGACGATGATGATGTCGTTGATAACGATAATGATGGCGATGATGATGAATATCTTCAGACAGCATAATCCGTTGTAAAAAAAACAAAAAACAGAAATAAATAATAGGGGCTTTGCTAACATTGTGTGAACGAGAAGTGAAATTGCATTGTATTGATACCGAGGAAGTGTTCCATAGAAGATTCCTCTGTTTTTGGAAACAATGTGTGTATGTGTGTGTGGTGTGTGTGTGTGCGTGCGTGTGTGCGTGCGTGTGTGTGTGTGCGTGCGTGTGTGTGTGTGTGTGTGTGTTCATTAGCATACATGCGGAAAAACAGCAATTTGCCAACCGTTAATATCTGATATATGTTAACAATGATTAGTCCTGTATTTGCGTGATTTAATATTTCTATGAAATATACAATACAACAAATGTTATATTGTAACAGATAATGCAACAGTATTTAGAGAAATACAAGAATTTCTACAAATGGTAATTGATTCTTATTCATATTATTCTCTCGTAATCCTCTCGTTTAATTGTTCTTGATCTTTCTTTCCATCGTTTTGCCCTTTGCTCGGTTTGCTTATGTTTCTTCTGATTCTTTCTGCCTTTTACATTTCTATTTTAATTCTTCTTCTGAAATAGCAGCCCTGAAGTGATACCATGTTTACCTTTTGTAATGTTGAACGAACGAACGAATGAAAGAACAAACGAACGAACAAACTTTATTTTCAAATGTGTTAAGAACTGGACACGCAGGCTCGTCTAACTTTCTACCCTTCTATCACTCTCTCGCATTCATGATTTCATCCATACATCACTTATTAGCCTAACCGACAACAACAACAACAACAATATACACATATGCATTATAAAGTCTTGGAAAATATGCAACAATCAATACTATATGACTCACTAATATTAATTATTGATGTGGCAGTGGTTGGTTATTCTTTTTTCTAAACATAGTAATTTCAAAATATGTATCTCTGTGGCGTTAACTGAGTAATTGTTTAGGATATACGTTAAGAAAAGCTCACAGTGCACTAAATGTTGTCTTAAATTCTGTAGTCTGGGTGGAGTTAAAATAACAACACAAATTAATAACAAAAGACTTTTACCTATGGCGGTAGCGAATGTGTGTTGCTAATTATAGAATGAGAGATTAATTAGATACATTGGACTCAGATAATCAAAATTGTTTTGGGGTACGTTATAAGGAGAAATAAACAAACAAACAAACAAACAAAACAAAACAAACTTAGTGACAACTGGTAAAACTGATGGTAAAAGAGCAAGGGTAGGCAGAAAGATAAATACCTAGTTGGCTTGGCCACATGGCACGTTCGGGAGATGAACACGGAGCTGATTCAAGTGTCTGGTGATCATGCAAGGTGGTGAACCATGACTGCTCAAGCTTATCGGCTTGGTACATGTGATGAGAATGATGACAATTAGCTGCTGGTCGTCCCTTGGCCATGCACTCTCTGATTGCTCAGAGACAAGAAAACAAAGGCCACTATCACAGAGTCCTGAAAGTAGCCAAAAGAATGCCTGTGATGACTGCTTCTTATCTCCAGAAGACACAAACTTTGAAACCTGACGGAAGCTACCTAGTTTGTAGAAATATTGACAACCCTAAGAAAAGTCGGTCTGGCATACGTGAGAGATGCAATGACATGCCTGGTCATTAGGGAAATCGTCAGCCGTCAAGATCTCCACGAATGATTAAACCAGGGAAGCAGTCCGGTTTTATGGTGGTTGTAGCCAAGTGCCTTCTCCATTGATTACTGGCTGTATTTCTGCGCGCTGGGTCATATGATGTTATCTTGTTTATTTCTGCTGACATTTATCATATCTTCTTGTTACTCTTTTCATTTATATTTGTCTTCGGCTTGCTCGAGATTTTAGCGTTATATTTGTTTCAAAGAATACACACAAAATGTTCTGTGGCGAAGGGATATGAACGCAATTCGCAATCACGCATGCTGCGTTCGAAACACAGCTGCGGGAGATTTGGCAACAGACCGCCTTGCTCTAGTATTCTTACAGCGGTGTGTGTGTCGCTTCTTCAGAAAGGAATAGCAAACTACTGAACAAAAACTTTCCAAGCAATCACAAACACCTCCCCACACCCCCCCCCCAAAAAAAAAAATAAATAAATAAATAAAAAGCATGCGAGGATTGACTGCAATGTACTGTAACGGTTATGAAATTAACAAACAATGCACTAGAGCGAAGCAGTATCATAGTGGTTAGCATGCTAGCCCGCCGGTTCTGTCTTCATTGGTTAGAATTCGCATAGATAGGACTTTTAAAATTAACCTAGGCTCCATAGACGAGGATTTATAACATTAACCTGGGCTCCATAGACGAGGATCTGTAAAGTTAACTTGGGCTCAATAGACGAGGATTTATAAAATTAACCTGGGCTCCAAAGACGAGGATTTATAACATTAACCTGGGCTCCATAGACGAGGATCTATAAAGTTAACTTGGGCTCAATAGACGAGGATTTATAAAATTAACCTGGGCTCCAAAGACGAGGATTTATAAAAATTAACCTAGGCTCCATACACGAAGATTTATAACATTAACCTAGGCTCCATAGACGAGGATTTATAAAATTAACCTGGGCTCCATATACGAGGATTTATAAAATTAACATGGGCTCCATATACGAGGATTTATAAAATTAACATGGGCTCCATATACGAGGACTTTAAATATAGACCTAGCCTCCCAGGTAGACCCAGTCTAAAACGTATACCAGGAAACATCTAGAATAGGACGGGTGGCCGGTTAGATATTGCTTCTTCACCCGTCGAGTGTCGATTGGTCTATTAAATCAATGCGACCAGCACAATATGTCTGATTAACGTGTCTCCAGACGTGTAAAAGTGTTCTTTATCTTTACACACTTGCACTCTCAAATACACACATACACGGTGTGTGACAGATGAATCGGAAGCGCAACAGTATACTGCAGTGAAGGTTATAGGTGTTTTTCTTCTACGATTGCTTTGAATTCAAGCATAGACCATACACACTACTTCTTGTAGCACTGGACTGAATTCTGGTTGTGGATTAGCTTTCGCTACTACCAGTGTCCCTCGTCATCAGGCGAAACCACTCCGACTTTAGAAGTACTTGTAAGTTACGTCCCTATGTCAACGACGAGAGGTCAACATTTTATTCCGGTGTAGGGGTTGAACCCCTTACCTCGTCATCAACACACGGATGTTTAAGAACGCGCGTTCTTATCCATTCGGCCATATTGACTTCTGGATATAGGTTTGATCTCTACAAGGGTACTGCGTAATTCTTGATTTGGTCAAATACATATTGTTTTTAATGCAAGTGCATTTGATGTCGTTATATAAAGTGGTAGGACCATCATATTTTTTAGGCCTGTGTGTACAAAGAAATAAGTGGCTAGTATACATCTCTCCCGTAGCGAACGTCGATAACTGACAACGAACCCCTTTCCAACCGCGCTCATGCCATTGTGACAATAACGTGTTAACCGTTACAGTAACACGTCCGCTGTTTGCATGCATTTATACACCCTAGGCCAGATATTTTATGTCATATTTTGCCTGCAACCCACCACAGACGGGAGCAACGGCGCATATACACACAACACGTGATATTCATACATGTATATTCATGTACTCAGATGACGCATGGGTCAAGAATACGACATATACAAGGCATTAGGGATACCCTGGTTATGAACATGTATTAAACAAGGGAGTTGGCGAATGATCGAGAGTGTACCCTGATGGTTGTGAGATTCTTGAAAAGACCTGCCACATGATGATAATGACATTCATATATTGGTATTCTGGGGTAGCGCTTTCAATTTGAATATTGTCTCCTGTGCTTTAATCTTTACTTCTTTCTTCTACTGTAATGAGTACCAAGCAATGCCGTTGAATGTACAAGTATGTCTCATGTTATTTTATTGGTCTCAAAGGAGGCCGACGTCTGTGGTGTAGCGGCGGTGCACAATCCCGACATACCGATTACAACATCAGCCGCAGGCCACAAGGGAGTAGATTACCTTGCGTTGATTTTCATAATGGTATGAGCGCTTGTCGTTTAGAAAGCAATGGTAAACTCCTGAACGTAAAATTGTCTAGAAAGTAACCAACAGCATGCAGCTAACAAAAAAGTAACTCAGAGCAGGCTTGGTTAGTCTTGCAGTGTTCACTCTTAGATCTTAACAAAATAAGAAAGTGATGGTACACTCCCTCCGCCCCCGCCCCTCTCTTCCTCTCTATTCTGATCCTAGGGTAGTGTATCAAACTTCTACTCTTCTGGAACAAGGGCAAACAAATCAGAGCACCTGTTTGCACGCTGCTCACGTTGAAAATCCCTCGGCAGCTCGTCATCGAAAAGGCCATGGCTGAATAAGCCGCTGACCAAGGACAGTTTCCAGATGTGAAAAGTTGCTCATAAGAAAATAACAAGATGAAAAATGGGAACAAGAGGTAGATTTAAATCAGAAAACCAAAATAAAACAAAAGATAGCTAATAACGAGTTAGAGAAAGTACATACCACTGACCAAGGAGAGTTTCAGGATTGAAAAGTTGCTCGTAAGACAATAAAAAGATGGAAAAAATTATGAGAACAAGAGGTAGATTTAAATCAGAAAAAAAATTAGCTAGTAACGAGTTAGAGAAAGTACATGAGTCTAAAACGGAGATAAAAACATAACGATTAACAGGAGGAGATAGAACACTTACTTGCAGTGGTAAATATAGTTAAAATATGAGTAAAATTAGTGGAACTGCGGTAGATCTGTGGAAATGTAAACAATATAAGATAACACAAAGCCCCGGGAAGGTTAACCCGGTCAACAAATGCCCGCAGAAGTCGGATGTGTCGGCCTAACGGCGCAAGAACGCAGCTCTGCTGTAAACAGGCACAACGCAATCACATCCGGAAAAAAAAAAACTCTGGATGAACGAAGAAGAAGATAACACAAAGTAATACAGCCTTACAGAACATAATTACGAATAACATAAGAAAGTTTCGTCGAGTAGCCTTCATCAGCACACAAATGCATACACAAAACACTACACATAGTCACGGAGAAGACTATACGTTGTGTTTTGTGTATGTATTTGTGTGCTGATGAAGGTTAGTCGCCGCAACGTCCGTGTATTGTTTCGTAATTCTGTTCTGTAAAGCTGCATTACTTTGTGTTATTTTATATTGTTTACATTTCCACAGCTTTACCGCAGTTCCACTATTTTTACTCATAGGCAAAGAACGTGTAAAGCATGTACATTTCTGGTATACAGTCGTTTAGACCATCACCGGTGTTGTGCCATTTGTTCACTGTGCCGAGATTCTGCCTGTATGGTTGTCAGAGTCTCACATGGAGTCGGTAGAAACATAAAGATAGAAGGGAATTAGAGAAGGGGCATAACCCCAATACAAGGGAGACACACTCGAATGCTCGAACAATCCAGAGCCTTCGAGAAGCATAGGTCAGTTCGCCTACAGCTCCGTGGACACGCTGACCGCGTGCCAGGACCTGTTCCACGAGAAGCTCAAGGAGAGTTACAGCCCGTGTCCGATCGAGACACGTTAGAGGGCAGACACGGACTGGACATCGAAGAAGCAACAGGGCTTACCTTAAGGGGGACTTGATAGCTTAAAACCCAAGTGTATTTAGGGGTCTTATGCATACGTTAGATAGCTGATAGAGTTGTTATAATAATCATGTATTATTGCTTTGTTGTAAACTCCTGTGATACGCAACTTGAGGGTTGCTAGGTGGCGAAAACCTTACTTCGCCAGCTTACTGTAACATAATATAAATAAATGATGTTAGATTGTATCTGCACGGAGTTTGTTGCCTGTATGAGCCCGAGTTTCATTCCCCTAGGTATCTAGGACGGTGACAATGGTTTATGGAGGGTGACTGGAATACTTTAGTACAATATAAATTGCGGTCTTTATATTTTGTGATATGCGAACAGAGGGGAAAATGGAATATCAAAGGAACTCACTTCCACAATTAACCTAATGCATGAAAACACGACTGACCATCTCTCAGAGTAGGGTTAAATCAGCGCTAGGACTGACCCGTTGTGTAACCATGCTACTTAAGCTTCATTAACTCTGGAAGTGTATAGCCATATTGCTGTTTGAGAAAATCTAACTAATAAATACTTATAGCCAATAGTAACATTTAAAACCGCTAACCGTCAATACTTATATCTAATAGTAACACTTCAAACCGTGAAATCCACATTCAGAGTGAGTATTGGAAAGACGCTGCAAATTATATTCGTCAATCGGTGTGAGGAAAAGAGTTCTTAAGAGCTATATTGACTCAACTCTGATATTCGGAAGTGAATCGTGCACAATTAATAGACATTTGAGGAGTTAAATGGAAGCTACGGTGACGTGGTTTTAGAGAAGAATGACGTTAAAGCCGTGGACGGTAAGAAACAATAATGAAAATATCTAGCAAGAAGTGAACCCACAAACAAGAAGATAGTCCACATTATTTGGGTATATTACAGAAAGGAGCAAACCGGATTATTTCGTCACAACAGGAAAGCTGGAAAGAAAAGAGGCGTGGGAGACCAAGAAAGAAAATGCTGCGCAGTTTGACATTATCGCAGGGGGGAAAATCAGTATCGGAAATGACTGGCATCACACGAACAAAAGACTTTGGACAGACATGATCATCAACGCCACACGTTATGGACTATAAGAAGAAGAATAGAAAGTTAATAACTGGTGTTTGGTTTTTTGTTTTTTTTTGGTTTTACATTTTAATGTGATGAAAAAGCACCTGCACTAATTTAGCCATTCGTAGAAATCTCCAAACCTAGAAACCCGCCAGCTGTGTGAGACTAATGATAGACCCTGGCATTCACAGGGAGGTGATTGGAATACCAATATTAGGATCTAAGTAGGTCATTGACTTAGCACGGCACCCGTGGACTGGCTAGGATTAAGCCTAGGCTACAAATGTTTCCTGTGCAGTTCTTACGTAATTCATGATCATCACACTTCAATCAAATATCCATGGATACCGTGGTGGCAGACATACACGGAGGGGTAAAATAGACAGATAGCCACAGCTCATTAATCCATTCTTTTTAAATAAAGGAAGCACCCCATAATCGTCACAGAGTACATTATCAGACCTCAAATCATTCAGTCATGACTTAGTAGTATGAACTTCACCGCTTAGCAAGCATAACAAAAGGCTTCCAATCATCAGAATCCAACCCCCACGCCGAACGTTTCTGCCTTTTTACCTTTCTTATACTTTCAGGTCGATGGCTGTCTTGGGTCATGTTTCTCAAGCGCTTTTCTCCTCTCGTACATTCGCAGATCTACCCTTATGACGTTCCGTATATCGCACTAAACCCACATTAACATCGCTGCGTGTGCCGGCCCAGAATTCATCCTGCACTGGGGAGCGACCATAATGCATCGCGCGCGTCTGCCAACATGAACACTCACTGCACCCTCGTTTGACCGCGAGAAATCCAGCTTCTTCCACCTGGGTGTGTTGCCTCTGTCATTGTCGTGTCCTCCTTTACAGTGTCGTCCCTGGAGTGAAGAGAGTCGACACTCACATTATAATATTTTTTCTTTCCCTCTCAATATTCTAGAGAATCCACCAGCTTCCGCCCAACACACTCCATCAGTCTATGGACACCTTTTCCTATCACTCTCTCACTGTCGTACTATGCCCCCTCTCATACTTCCCAACGCAACATACTCAACAACTCTTGCTTCTAGAAATTAATAAAGATTAATTTATTAAAAGAAAAGTGTAACGTGTATGAGACGTGTATGTGAAGAAAATGTGTGACGTGTTCTATAAAGTGTGTAGAATCGGACTCTCAGACAACAACCCAGTCAGCTGATCCCAGAAAGGATAGACCACAGCACGTTACGTCAGAACATGTACAGCTCACCCAGTGCCGAAACCATCTTGCCGGATACTGCTTTGCCTCTGTAGACCTCTGGTAATCCAATTTCATGATCATCCGAAATAGACACCGGTGATATTAACAGTTAATCATGGACCGGTTGCACCCTACACAATGTCCGTTCCTATCGTTCCTTAAAAAAAACTGCACAAGTCCTTTGTAGTGTGTACACAGTCATTAATGTTAATTGTTTATGTGATTGATCCTCACTCGTGTCTATCTAGCCTCACGTATAATGTCTTGTGTTCTATTACACGAGATTATATAACACTAGGTAACTATTAGACTGTTCTCATTTAGTTACTACTGTCTGATGCTGTGTGGTGCATCAGTAATCATCACTATCTTTGGTGAATCAACTTCCTCCTAGCTTTGGTTACGTTCTGTATGCAACTTTATTGATTGTTGAACTGGTGTTCTTCCGAATGGGATTGGATTCTTTCCCAAAAACTTGTTGAGTTTCCTTGGATCTGGTAGGGAACCTAGGATAGAAACAACACATCTGGTGATAGTACTAGTTACTGATCCTTTCGGCTGAGTGTAAGCCTATCGCCTTGCTTAATGATCTTTAGCTAACTAGACTTAGTCATAGAGCAGATTAGCTACCCACCTAGAGCCGAATCAGGCTATGACAAAGAAACAATCAGCAGACAGAATGCGGAACCCCGCCCACCAGGGACACCTACGGGAAGATCCCAATTATCCCTCATTACTCAATTCTCAACTAGTAAAGCTTATCAACACTTCACTAATCTATTCTTAACTAGCAGAGTTAATATCACTATTCTACTCTAACTAGTTTCCACTAACAGTGCTAATCATCACACTATAGTTTAACAAGGCCACAGTCTATATTAATTAGAACTAATATTATACTAGGTTATACCTTAAATGGCACTACTGCAGTCCTATCAATCATATCTACATCTGCCATTATAGGCACGTGTAAAATTAAGTCACTAATTAACACACGGTAGATATTATTTCCACTAAGCACTGCAGTGCCCTGGCACTCCGACTAGAGCATTTTCAAGTCCCCTAGTTGGTCCCAACTCGGGTTTATATGGCAAACTACCAAAGTTGGCCACGTGACGTTATCCTTTATGCCCCCACACAGGTGGCACAGTGGCAGATCATCCCCCGTTAGGGATCCATCCTCCCTGGCTCCATTAATGTTAGATCTGTCATCACTGCTTTAGATTCCCAAAACAAGCAGCGAGTTCCTGTATACCCCCAACAACAGTTGCAAATAACCCCGTCAATCTACTCGATGTTCCGGAAACCCATAATTGACATATGTACTGTTACTTCCGTGCTAAGTACTTCCGTTTTCCCTCTGATATGTTTATGACTTGTCAAAGTGATATATGATTCAGCGCACTCACTTCCTCCTCACTCACCACCAAATGTGTATATGGGCTGACCCCACTGCTTCCATTTGTATTCAAATGTTGACAAACTGCCACGGCGCTGCCGGGATCTGTCTCCATCACCACCAAATGTGTCAAATCCGTTAGAGATGTACACGTGCAGCTACAAATATTGTCCTGGGATTTTGACATCCGCTTTGTTTTTTCCAGTTAGTAAAAATAGTTGTCGCTGGCAGATCGTCCGCTTAATCAGAAAATCCTCTATAATAATCAACCGGTTAAACACACGGTTTTATTTTGTGACAGTCATCGCCTCTACCTTTATGGCTCGCTATGCCCCACTAGATGCCATTGCCATTGTGCCCTCTTTGCAACGCCTTTACATCATAAGAAACCATACGCCTGACGCGCTTAGCGAAAGTCAGCTCATTCTCTAGTCTAATTCGTCTGAATTCTTAGTAACGATAAGATTAAACCACTTTTGCAATTTTTATTGACGGAATCATATATACCAATTTAATTTCAGTGATTTTGAATCGTAATATGATTGATTGATTGATTGATCTAGGAACCGACATCACAGCATTCGGGACATTCCCATAAGCGCTCCGTCCCCATCCTCAGCAACCAGCGAAGAGTTCCAACACTAATAGTTCCAGTAGCAATCTGATTATATGTCCGTCTCGCCTTTCCTCTGAGCGTCGAGCGTCGGCCAGATCCCCTCGTCACTCCTCGCTGCCTCATTCTAACCAGACTATGGTGATCCATTTGCTCCTCCGAGGTGTACACGTGCTCCCACAAGGCCGCAACCACATCTGCCTTGTCATGCATCAATACTCCACCAAGTTCTGCCGAGCCAGCCAATCTGTCCGTCTGTTCATTCCCCAGCACACCGGCATGCCCAGGAGAAAAGATCCAGGTGATGCTTGCTACCCGTGACCTCCGAAGCGAAGCAAGCCACTCTGCACGAAGCTTGCCTGTTCTCACCCTTCTCAGCATGCTTTCTGAGTCAGTTACAATCACAATATGTGTATGTATCGTGTTTTCTATCCAGCGGAAAGCTGCACTGACCGCCTCCACCTCCATTCTTAAGCTAGATGGTGTCATCATACGCCAGGCTCTCCTGCACCAAACGCCGACCATTAGTTTTTGCCAAGAACCCCCAAGCACTTCTCCTACCTCTCAACACCGACCCATCCGTGTAGATAATCACATCACCCGGGCGAGAATTTTCCTGAATTAATTGCTGAATTTCCACTTCCGTGGCCCCTGCTGGCCACTCCCTGCACTCCCGGCTCAATGTGATTATAACTCTGCACAAGTCTGACTGCACAGCTGGCACTCTGACCCACTCCTATCCTCGCCTAATGTTTTCCAAGGGGCACACCTGTCTGATCGTATCCTCCGCCTCAGCCATCCATGATTTCCATGATGATCGTAATAGTCTCGACCTAACTCTGAAGTTCATGTGAAACATAGCATTTACTTCTTAGAAAGGTTTGCCTATAACCAGTTTTCTATTGTAGTGAGACTCAGTAAATTAACCCTAGCCTTTTCGCCATTCCACATCCAATGATTTCTTGCCCGGTCTATAACTTTTACAGACGTAAAATTCTCCGCTGGACCAGTGGACATTATTTATTATTGTTTGTTTTAATGTTGCATATCCCTTACAGGACGTTGCAGCCAACACCAGCATTTTTCAGCTGCTGTTGATGTACTAGGCAAGATTACGCTCAGTAGAATACCATTGTTTTCTGAGCGACCGGCTCACATACCCCAAAAGATACCAACGCTAAGCTTTATAAATGCATACATCATACAAAAACTTTATTGAAGAGAAACTGCACACATTCAATTAAACAGAAAGTACAACAGAAATCACAAATTGATGGATAAAGAGAAGAGAAAGAACAAACGTATCAGTTAAAGTCACTCTCTGTGAAACAAAGGGAAATTTGTTTTCAAACGTCTTTATAGATCCAAAGTATAAAGTTGTGGAGGCAATTGTTAACGGTCATCTAAGGTAAATGTAGACCCATAACAGAGACTGCATCTGGGATGTGAAACCTTGGGTCTTCACATATTCGCGGTCTCGGCATAATGAGGAGGGGATGACTATTTCATTTCCTCGCCGCCTCTTCTTCTCATACAATTCCCAGTACATTCTGAAAATTGCCCTGTACCCATTGCCATAAGGCTGGGTGGACACCAGAAACATACTGATTAAACCCCAGAAACATACTGCTGGGCATTAAACGTGGACCACACACTTGGCAGGCAAGTACATTAATCATTATGCCTGCGCGCTTTTTTTTTTTTACACAACAAATACAACATTCGACAATTATATACCAATTCTTCTCCCGACACAGCCAATGGAAACATTATCTGGCTTGTGGAAACCTGGCTTTCAACATTATCCTCATACATTGTCACATACTCTTTTATTATGTCTAAATATGATCAAATGCATGCTTTTAACATCCCCTAATCTGAATCTCCGCCCCTCTGTGTTTGTTGTTTTTCTCTTCTTAAGTTTCTGTTGAAAGTTCCAGTTTTCAGAGTGTTCTCCATAGAAAGGGCGGCATTCAACAAAAGCGGTTGTAATTTGAATAGTCTGCCATTGTTTGGTTTGACACACCTGGAATGCATCTAAGTATCTTACGTGTAATATGAAACCTGCCATACATATCGTAAGGGGTAACAAAGGAAAGTTAATGGGGGTGGGGGGTGGGGGGGGAAGTGGTGGGACTGTTTCCTCATTTCGTAAACAAACTCCAACTGCAAAATCCATCCAGTCATGAACACGCCTAAAGATAAAACAAATATAAATAAGAGGTCAGGAGGCTCTTCCAGAAGAGGTAGAGCGCGATGCGGAGAAAGCCACAGGAAATCCGGATCGCAGATTATCTTCCCTTCGTAAAAAAGAGAGTTGGAAGACAGCACAGCCTAAATGAGTCAGAGCGCTCGCTCTTAAACTCCCGGTGTGCTGATGGCGAGATAGCTGGTTCAACCCCTACACCGGTCAGCTGGACTAAATTATTGACTTCTCGTCCTTGACTTAGGGACGTAATTTACGAGTACCCCAGAAGCCGGAGTGGGTTCGCCTGATGGCGAGGGAGACTGGTAATAGGTAAAGCAAATCCGCGCGCAAAAAGTTTGTGATAGCTACGGAGGACATGGGCGGAGTTGCATGTGATAGCTATGGAGGACATGGGCGGAGCTGCATGTGATAGCTATGGAGAACATGGGCGGAGTTGCATGTGATAGCTATGGAGAACATGGGCGGAGTTGCATGTGATAGCTATGGAGAATATGGGCGGAGTTGCAGGTGATAGCTATGGAGGATATGGGCGGAGTTGCATGTGATAGATATGGAGAACATGGGCGGAGTTGCATGTGATAGCTATGGAGGATATGGGCGGACTTGCATGTGATAGATATGGAGAACATGGGCGGAGTTGCATGTGATAGCTATGGAGAATATGGGCGGAGTTGCATGGGATAGATATGGAGAACATGGGCGGAGTTGCATGTGATAGTTATGGAGGACATGGGCGGAGTTGCATGTGATAGCTATGGAGAATATGGGCGGAGTTGCATGTGATAGATATGGAGAACATGGGCGGAGTTGCATGTGATAGTTATGGAGAACATGGGCGGAGTTGCAGGTGATAGCTATGGAGAACATGGGCGGAGTTGCAGGTGATAGCTATGGAGAACATGGGCGGAGTTGCAGGTGATAGGTATGGATAGGCGAGATTGGTTGAGTTGGTTGAGAGTCTACGCTCTATATAGGAATAAAGGGAGAAAGAAGAAGAATACCTTGTCCATGCCTGCCAGCCGATACCGAAACTACCTTAGGAAATGCTACACACAACAGTCTCTGCCATGTTGCTTCATCAAAAGTATGTCAGTCCAACCTTTCACATGTGACGCGTGTAAGGCAGCTTTGGTCCTTCTTAAGCGTCCCCACGTTTAGTGTGATTGAGTCTGGATCATAGCGAGCGAGTGGGTGTAATAGCTGGAATGTTACGCTGACAATAGCATGAGCCCTGTCGGACGTGGGTAGCCGTGTTAGGCGAGGGTTCAATGCCAGCTCTCAAATTTTGCTGATGAAAGGACAGACTGACCACCTACTTCTCCGTGCATTCAAACTCACATAAGGTTATGGTTTTGGCACTTCACATACCCGCAGCAGATTTCGGTTTCTGGCCTTGACCACACCGAGCTTATAGAGCCACATTACCCTCACCCAGAGGTGCAGACCCCACCAATCTGACCGCCTGCTCTCTTTTTGACATATTCATAAACGTGTTCTTGACAAGAATGTGTGGTGGTTTGCTCTGTGGAGTTGGGGTTACGAACGCAATTTGTAATCTCGCATACCGCGTTCGAAACAGCTACAGGCGATTTGGAAGCAGACCGCCTTGCGATGTTATTCATACAATGGTATGAGTGCAGGTCGCTCTGAAAGCAATGACAACCTACTGAACGTAAACTTGCCAAGAGATCATAAACAGCTAAAAATGCCGGAGTTGACTGCGACGTCCTGTAAAGGATATGCACATATCTTTAACTAATTTGCTCTTGACCTGTGGTCAGTGTTTATGTCAAAATTATCTGGAGCGATTTTGTTACATTATAGCATGTCCTCTTTCATTCACCTCTCTACTGTGTAGAGCTTCCACCATATACGTCTTTTATGTGACTGTTGTAGTTTTCTACACATCTCTGAAAAAGGTAATCTGCACAGTTTTCATTCTTGGCAGTAAACATAGTGTTATGTGACTGCACCCATTTGCTCAATACGTATATCCTCTGCCTGCTGTGGCAAACTTGAGGCCTTAAGTCACTATCTTTCGGCTGCTTTCAAGTTCAATCCGTCACCTAATAGCATGGATTCACGTTACCCTGACTGAGGTCTGAAACGGGTACTCTACCAAGGATGTCCCGTAAGCTTCTCCTTTGATATGCATATTCTTATCCTGCTACCGTACCTTTCTTCATACCATAATACAGATTATTATGATGTGATAGTGTGTAGCATACTGACTAATAAAGAGATGCTAATTGCAGGAGATAAAAGTGTTAAAGTCCCGCATAAAACCTGTACTATTGTGTGGATATCAAACGTGGACAATGAGCAGATAAGCTGAAAAGCTTCAAATTGCAGTGGAGGCGCGGTTTCTGACGAAAATGCAAAGAATATACAGGACAAACAGAAGAACCAATGAGCATGTACTACAAGAAACAAATGAAAAACGTAAGCTGATTTTAGAAATTAGGCGTAGACAGTTAAGATCATTTTAGGCACGTTATGAGGAGAAATAAAAATAAAATTAAAAAAAAAAAAAACTGGAGAACTTGGTAACAACTGGCAAGATTGAGAGGGAAAAGAACCAGGGGAAGCCAGAGAAGTAAATATCTGCAGGGCTTTTTGTCACACGGCTTAATCGTGGGAAAACACAGAGCTGATCCAAGTCGCTGGTGATCGTATGGGATGGAGAAGCATGACCGCAGACACTTATCAACATGGCACAGGAAGATGATAAGTGTGTAGCTATAAACTGTCGCGTCTTGTTGATCAATACAAACAGATACAGTAAAATTGTAGTCCTTACAGGAGTGTTGTTTGCAAGTACATTTCTGTGGTTCATTCTCTCCAGCACATCCAGCTCGTATACAATCCAGCGGGTAATTTTCCTAAAACTAAGAACACTTCGGGATCGCGGTATCCCAACGACCGCGGCCATATACTGAATTTCTAGTCCGTTTTGTATTTGATAATCAACATCCTCTGCTTGCTTACTCACTGCATTACTATTGTAAATTACACTATTGGAGCTGCCGTGGTTATAAACGGAAGAAATAATGCAACATTTCTTGACATATCACATTTCCTTAGGAGCAGTAGTTCTTTAATGACATCATGGCTCTGATGTAGAACCTGACATAGAATGGATACTTGTATAAAACTTTCATAGAGGGTACTTGTCACATAACTTGTCCAGTACGCTGTGGCAAAGAACGTTTGAACATAGCATCACAAACCCAAAATGTCACAATAGCATGGGCAAGGAATCTGTTTAGGTGTAATAACTTCAGGAAACACCATCGTGGAGGTACGAAGAATGACATTGTAAGAATAACGTGTGACGGAAATATATGAGGAAGTAATTGTGGGAAATAACGGGCGCCTTCATGAGGCGTTTATATAATGATTATGACGATACACCGTAAATGGAATGAGCGACGCCAGACGTGGATTCTATGTCAGCTCTTGACGTTCGCTACGGGAGAGAAATAAGGCCAACTATTCCTGCATGCGCTAAGGTCTACAAAATGTCATGGTCCTAACACTTCACATACCCACGGCAAATTCTTGTTATGCGACTTTAAGAAAAAAAAAACGTATGTCAAATACGAGAACAAATATATCTTTCAGAAGATGTGAAGTTGCAGTACCAGTCTTGCACATCCCACTGATGTCTTATGGTTGGACAGAGAAAAACAGCTCTGCAAGATAATTAAAATAGAGATGCCACTTCAAGAAAGAAAGACTCCATGCACATCAACCTCACTCTAAAGGATGCAATTTCTTTCTAGGGATCAAAGGTCTTGAAGGCAAAATAAATCGGACATAAAGAACTAAACCTCAGTTTTCAGGATGATCTACCAATCCATCAACTTAACGAATCAACCAGCCAACTAACCAACCAGTCAGTCTAACCACCCACCCACCACCAAACAATCAACCAATCAATCCAACCATCCAGCCATTCACCCAACAACCTAGGGAGTCTCTGTGGCGAAGTGGTCAAGCCGTTTGACTCGTGCTCCGAAGGTCGTGGGTTCGATTCCGGGCCGCGTCCTTTGGTTTACGAGTTAAATGTTTCGGAGACTCCTGTGGGTCGTCGCTAAAAGCTACGGAGTTCGTGCTTTGTGCGACGCTTTTCGTGCTGCGGAAAGAGACCGAGCCATATGGGATAAAACCCGGTGCAATGAAGTCGACCCTGTCGACTTTTAAGCGACTTTTTTAAGCGACCCAACAACCAACCAAACAACCAGTCAACCAACCAATCCACCCACCAACCAATCCAACCCAACAAAACCATCCCCACACATTAAACAACCTACTAAGCAACCAACCAGCCAATCCACTACTCATACACCCACCAAACAACCAACCAACTAATCAACCATCCAAGAAACCAACCAACAAACCATCCACCCACCTACCCACTCACTACACAGTCAAGAAAACAACCAACTAACCAACCAACCATTCAACCAGCCAACCCACCTACTAATCAAACTAACCAACCATACAACGAAAGAACCAATCAACCAACTAGCCAACCAATTAACTAGTTCACCAGCCAACCAAATAACCAACCATTTAAACAGCCAATGACCAAACAACCAACCAATCAAACAACCAAACAAACAACCAATTAACAAATCTACCAACCAAACACTCCATCAATCCATACACCCACCCGCCCACTAACCATTTTCACAAGGAGAAACCAACCATGATCAAGAGGAACGCATTGAATGCACAGACGTGTAAAGGAACTAAGAAAGAGAAGACAAGTAACGGAAAGTAACAAACGTGGGAAAGTCGTAGGGTAAAAAGACAGATTGTCTAGAATCAGGTTATTCATGATTGCTGATGAATGCTAACGAGGTTGAATTCCTGCATGAGTTGTGAACGGCTCATTAGCTCTGTCGCCATTAGACTGCATTACCAAGGCTGCCCTGGAGATGGAGTTTGACAGATTGGTAAAGTAACAAGCGAATAAAATGATCAATCGGATGTCCTAAGTAAGCAAACCGTAAATGCATGCATATAAACATACATTCACACAAACAGACGCACGTACACACACACACACACACGTACATACACATGTACACTCACATACACACGTATACACACACGTACACACACACACACACACACATATATATATATATATATATATATATATATATATATATATATATATATATATATATATATATATACACACACACATGCCAGGAATAAAAGGAAAGAGAGCGGGATAGAAAGATAGACAGACAGATGAACAGACCAATAGACGGATACATCGATCGATCGATTGATGGATGGGTGGATGGATGGACAGAGAGAGAGAGAGAGAGAGAGAGAGAGAGAGAGAGAGAGAGAGAGAGAGAGAGAGAGAGAGACAGACAGACAGAGACAGAGAGAGACAGAGAGAGATTTGGAGGGGGTGGTGGGGGTAGCGTATTGCAATACTGAAGCAATAGGCCTTATAAAGTACACTAGTTCTTTTAGCGAGACTTTTTATGTCATTTGGCGTTACCGCCTTCGAATTGGTAATGCTTTTGTCTCGCATTATACCTATAGGTGTAAATTCTTCTGATGAGTACTTCACTGCGCTTGTCTTAACGGTACATGCTCGACCAATGTAACCATAATGAATATCTAGCTTTATGAATGTGAAATGTTAAGCTTACACATCGCTAGTTCACGTGTATACAGAGCTGGGATGACCGGTTGGTTTTGCCGTCTTCTTCCCGTCAGACAATCCCCGTTCAATTCTAATTTTTTTTTTAAATTTAAAGTTGCATATCCCTTACAGGACGTTGCAGTAAACACCCGCATTTTTCAGCTGATGTTGATGTTCTTGGCAAGATTACGCTCAGTAGTTTGCCATTTTTTTTTCTGAGCGACCAGTTCACATACCCCTGTAAGTGACCAACGCTACGCGATCCGCTGCCGTATCTCGCGCAGCTGAGTTCCTCACGTGGATATAAGAGATTACGGAGAAAGTCGTTAACACCTTCGCCAGGGAGACGGCTTTAAAAATTACCTGTGTATCCATTTGACGAGGCTCGATCAACTCATAAAAACACGCTGAGAAGAGAATTAGAGACATAGATAAATAATATGGGAGGCCATGGAGGGAGACGAAAGGGATAGCAACGATTAGAACGGCTTGGCGTAAACTGGTTGACGGCCCAAGCTCTAAAATGAGATAACATTCATCATAATAATGACTGACTGACTGGCACCTTGCCGTCTTGATAGACGATAATTTGTTAAATACGGTTATCTCTCCATAACACAAAGCCCGGGCTGAATGTTGAGACCATGTGTTGCCCATGCAGCATGATCCCTCTCTCGGCCTGTCTAGTTTACTCCAGAGGAAAGGTGACACCAATACTTCTGGAACAAGACAAGCTGCAGAAGCTGCCGGATTAGCAAAGCAATGCTCTAACTGTCCGCTTGACGGAGCTTCGATCCTAGACCAGTTACCAAGCTAGGCTTAGGGCCTGGTCTGCCCTGCCACGACAATTAGTCTTTTGGTTACATTTCCTCATACCAGGATAAGGCTTGTACCCTCCCAATTGCGCTCTTATGCCTGAAGCCGTTGGCATAATGTGGGGTGTCGGATTTGGTAAGCGCCGTCCAACATTCGGCGCTAACAGAAAGCAGGTAGTACTGTCTACTGTCATTACGGTAGCTCAGTCATATTTGAATAAGATCTGACAGAAATAATAATAATAATAATAATAATAATAATAATAATAATAATAATAATAATAATAATAATTGACTGGCACATTGCCATCTTGACAGACGATAGCTATAAAATGGAGATATACCTCTCTATAACACTAAGTTTGGGCTGAATTAAAGAGCGTGTGTTGCAATAATAATAATAATAATAATAATAATAATAATAATAATAAAATAATAATAATAATAATAATAATAATTGTTAGGAGAAAGAAGAACAGGAAGTAAAAAGAAGAAGACAGGGCAGAGGATTTCGACCCTAAAACTTAATTAAAGAATCCTGTCTCTTCTCGGAACTGAACTTGTTCCCCTATCAAAAAGCAAGTGCGCTTGCTATTATATCACATCGGCAAGACGGCTGACTGGTTTCGTAGCCACAAGATGGAGTCATATGTGAGGACAATTTTTAACATGTGAAGTGACAGCCCGTGACAGACCAACGCAAACAGACGTAAATATATTTTAATTAAGCTCCCCTCCCCCTGTTTCACTATTTCTCATTTACTCTGCCGCTCTATTTCTATCTGTTATCTCTATCTGCCTCTCTGACTCCCTCCCTCATTCCCTCTCTCGTACCTCATTGTCCTCTCTGCTGTTTCTATCTATCTGTCTGATACTCTCCTTCTCTCTCTCTATCCCTCTCTATTTCTTGCTGTGTCTGCTTTCTCTATGTGCCCGTCCGATTTCTGTTTTTCTCTCTCGGATATCTCTGCCTGCATTACCGCTCTCTCTCTCTCTCCATCTCTCTCTCCGTCCGTCCGTCTGTTTGAATGTCTCTCTGTGTCTGTCCCTCTCTATATGTCTGTCTCTCTCTCTGTCTATCTCTCTTTTCTCTCTCCTTTTCTCTTTCTCTCTCTCTCTCTCTCTCTCTCTCCCTCTCTCTATCTCTTTCTCCCTCACCCACCCACTCATCTATGCATCCATGCATGCATGCATCCATCCACTCACTCACCCACCTCTCTCTCTCCCTTTGTCTCTCTCCCTCCCCTCATCCTTTCTATATCATCGATCACTTTACATCTGATTTCTGCTTTCCGGGTACTGTAATTCAAAACTCGTGCAAGATTCAAACGCCTATGGTAGCCCCGATTAAGTGCCCTTTGCTTGCTCTTCGCCTCTCGAGAAGTCGATGAGTGCCTTGCACGTGCAGAGTTACCGACCTAAAACTGGGTGACACAGTGATGGTTGTTTTTATGTGTCCCTTGACATCTTAAGGCGCTCACCAAACTCAACACCGCACATTGTGCCAACTGCTTCGTTCATAGGCGCGAAATTGGGATAGTAAAAGCCTTATGCTAGTGCGAGGAACTGCAATCTTCTGCCTCACACGCCAGTGATCCGGAGTTCGATCCCAATCTGACGTGGACAAGGTCCTCGGGATACGATCAGCGTTGCCAGTAATGGGCTGTGCTCAATCTTCAAACCTCAAATCCCGAGCAACCAAATAAATTAATAAAGACTAAATGTCAAGGCGAACAGTTAGAGCATTACTCTGCTGATCTTGCAGCTTCAGTAGCAAGTCTTGTTCCAAGTATTGGGTTACCTTCCCTTTGGTGTAATATAGGCAGGCCAAGAGAGTGACCATACTGAACGGGTGACACATTCTCTACAATCCAGCTCAGGCTTTGTGGAGAGGTATAACTCCACCCCGGCCCCAACTAGTCGTGGAATCAAAGCGAGAGGCAGCAGTTAGGCTACTTGTTCTTGCCAGTTGAGTGGTACCGCAAGTGACAAGTGGAGAATCCCATATTAGGACGCCGCTGATTAGAGAGTTGCTTTTTGTAGATGATGCCGCAATTACGAACCACTCTGAGGAAGAATTACGAGTACAACCGCAACTATCTACATTCTCCAATGACTCATAAATTTAGTTTAAAATTTAGCGAAAAGAAGACAGATTATGACACAAGGCGCGAATGAGTACAGTCAATATTTATAGATGACCCAGAGCTGGAGATAAATGACCATTTCACATATCTAGGATCTAAGGTCAACACTAAATTATCCCTAGTTCAGGAAATCAACATCGAGACTGGTAAAGCAGCAATAACAATAAACAGGTTAACAAAGAGAGTCTGGGAGAACATAAAGCTTTATGCCAAGACAAACGTCCTGATCAATAAAGCCCGTGTGAATAGTACTCTTCTTAATGACAGTGAAAGCTGGTCAGCTTACTCACACCGACAGAAACGTGTAAACAGCTTTCATATGTGGTGTCTGCGAAGAATATTTGGTATTAACTGGCAATATAAGATCACACATACCAAAGTATTGGAAAGCTTGGTTTGTGTGATGGTTTGATCTATCTGTCTTCGTTGACTTAGATGGATTGTACACATTAAGAAGATGGAAGATGGTAGAAAAGCAAAGGGCATCTATGTTTGGTGAATTACAAATAGGTAAAATATATCGCGGCCAGCCTCTACTACGGTACAGCGATGTGTGATAGTCATTGCAGCTTGTAATGAAGTTGTCGCTGACCGTGTTGCATGCAGGGAAAAGAACAGAAACGGAATAAAGACAATGGAGAAATGATTTAAGATAGCTCAGAGACTGAGCGTATAAGACACCAGATGAATGCGGTATGGTGGAAATAACCATGTGTTCACTTGCATGCATTGTAGACGAATATTTACCGCGCGAATTGGCCTGACCAGTCACATTCATTACAATCAAGGGTTGTAGTTAAAAAGCCATGTTTGAGGCACAATGTAACAGACTATCGACTGTCAAGGCGGCAAGGTACCAGTACATGACATCTTCCAGCACTTCATACAGCCTAAACAAATAATCCGTATACTCACAATAAACATATTCATGTCCTCTGCAGGATGTTGCAGTCACACCCATCACCTATTGACTGTTTGTGATTTACTAGGGAATTTTACGTTCAGTAATTTGCTATTACCGCGCTCCCTGGCGAAGTTGTTAAGGACGCTGTTCGTAATCCCGTATACTCACGTACGAAACACAGCTGCGCGAGATTCGGCAGCGGATCGAGTCGCGTTGGTTTCTTACGGAAGGTATGTAAGCCGGTCGTTCAGAAGGCGATGGCAAACTACTGAAACGTAAATACTTGCCAAGACATCAACAGCAGCTGAAAAATGTTGGTGTTGACTGCAATGTAAAAATAAATAAATAAATAAAATAAATAAATAAATAAATAAATAAATAAATAAATTGCTATTGCTTTCTGAATGAGAAATTAACATTTAAGTCCATCTGAAAGACGTGTGCAACGATCCCTCTACTCCGTCATCAGAAACCACTTGATGATGATGATGATGATGATGATGATAGTTAGTTAGTTAGTTAGTCGCAGTTCCAACTTCACAGCAACGATGATGATGATGATGATGATGATGATGATGATAATGATGATGATGATGATGATAACATAATATCTAGCCACTTCATAGACTACTTCTGAAATCCAAAATGTTTGTAATGCAACGGATCTCTTACATTGCAAACATGCTTAATAATGAAGAGGCGACAAATTCGAAAGGAATGTGGAAATTAGTTCAGCCAGATATAGACATAACCTATGATATGGCCGAGCGATTTAAGGAAGGCATTACAGAACCAAGTGGGAAAACAGAGCTACCAACTCACCGGAAAGATGATCCATTTTATCAGCCAAACGGAAAGGAACAAGTTACCATCTTCAGACAACTGACAGGCCACAACAGGCTGAGATACAACATGTTAAATAAACTAAAGATAGGAGATACTGATGAACGTAACTATGAAACTGGTGACATAACAGCTACATATTTGTTTGCAGGAAAGTTGACTGTAAGCTGAACTATTCAGGAGCTCAGGCCTACACCAGTTCGATTACAAGACAACAACTTCGGAGATGTCAACAAGCTTAAGTTAACTTTTGCTGTCTTGTGATTCATGTATTTGGACGTCTGAAGAAGCACGAAGAAAACATGTCCGCATATGGAACCCAGTTCCACTATTGGGAGTGTTTTAAATTGTCTATTGGAGGTCAGCATGGGCGAATACGAATGGATAAGAACGCACGCTCTTAAATTTCCGGTGTGCTGATGCCGAGACAGCGGGTTCAAATCTACACCGGTCAGTTGAACTAAAATGTTAACATCTCGTCCTTGATTCCGGGACGTAAATTACAAGTAACCCACAAGTCTGAGTAGGTTGGCCTGATGGCGAGGGACACTGGTAATAGGGAAAGTCAATCCACACGCAAAAATTAGTGCTGTGCTACTAGAAATAGTAGCAGGCGTACGGACTACACTTGAGTTCAAAGCAAGTGAACACATAACAAACATGTGTATTGTCTATCGTGCCAGTTTGTACATACAGCACTTCCTTGTCTTCTATTAGACCTATCCATATCTGTGAATTTATTGCTCACACTCGTGATTATTAGCATTAATTATTTGCCAGAAAAGCTCTGCGTGAAGGCGGGCGCTGTTTGGAAATTCCGGTCGCACTAGAGCAGTGGTTCTCAACCGGTGGGGAATCCCCCCCCCCCCCCACCAGGGGGGAATTTTAGGGTTTCCAGGGGGGGGGGGGGAATGAAGACCATTTCAAGATCGCGTTAATACAAGAACCGATTACTTGACATTGTTTTTCCCTTCATACTTTACAGTTATGTATGTCTCATCCTTCCAAAATTCACTTTAAAAAGTAAGTAGACCCACAAATCATGTTTTATGTGGATGTCTAGACTTGCTTTAGTATATGCTATTAAATTTACCTTCCACTTTTACGTATACTGTGTAGGGGTGGGGGATTTTTAGATAGGAAATATGAAAAGGGGGGGGGGGGAATGACGTTCTGAAAATACGGTGAAGGGGGGGGGGTGCACGGGCCAAACTTTAGATAGGAAGGGGGGGGGGGAATGACGTTCTGAAAATAAGGTGAAGGGGAGCACGGGTCAAAAAAGGTTGAGAACCACTGCACTAGAGCATGCGGAGATCTTATTACAGAACTGTGCGACTAAAAGTGAAATTTAAGGATTAGAACTGTGAATTAAAAAAAAAAAATTAAAAAAAAAATAACTTAAGATCAGGAGTACGACAAGGCTGTGTCTTGTCCCCACTCGAAACACTAATAGCAAAATCAGAAGGAAAATTACAAGACCACGTGAATAGTCTAAACGAAGTGTAAAGGAACATACAACATGAACATATGCATCCGTAAAACAGAGGCAATGACTATATCCAAAATTGAAAAAAAAACAAACAACAACAACGATTTATCTAAAAGAACACCCCACGAAACAAGTAAAGACCTTCAAGTACTTAGGAAGTATGGTAACATCAAATCGGGAATCAGAAGACGAGATCGAACATAGACGCAATAAGGCAAACCATTTCATTTGACAAATGGCACTATTACTAAAGAACAAACACGTATCAATTGAAAACAAAAAATCGCAATAACAAAAATGAGATTCCTGTGAAGAATACTCAATGTATCAAGAAAAGAGAAATGAAGAAATCAGGAATAAAGTGGAGGTTATAGCAGGCTAGATTTTATCTGAAGACAGCAAGTTTAATAGCCATGCAACTAGATTACCAGCTAGCAGTATTCCACTTCAAGCAATGATATACAGACCAAATGGAAGCAGAGGAAGAGACCGGCCACGTAAACGATCGATCTAGGGAATAGCAGAGTCCAGGGGAATCTCGACACATGAAGTCCATAACGGGTACTCTCCCGCTGTTTATTCTTCACCTCGACACCGCAAGGTACAAGAGGAACATGATGAGATGAGATTAGTGTGGACCCTCAATCCGCGTAGCCATAACTATGATCTGGTGTTCCACCAAACATGACGATCGTGGGCCAAAATAAAAAGCAGCAATTACAATAAGTGTCTTTGAATTTCGAAACCCAAGAGAAGGAAAACAACAACAACAAACCTAAGAGACAGGGAAAGACACTCAGGACAATTTCAGCAATGAGGATGGCACGATCCCAACTGCGAAGAAAATAGCAACAAGTGAGAGCAGGTCCCAGCTACGGTTCACAGACACAGATTTCACTAGACAGTGGAAACAATAACTTATCATTAACGGCGGCGTGAGAAGACTCAGAATAACACAAGTGTAGATGCTATGAAAGTAAGCGGCTGTTGTTTAGGGGTTAGTGAACGCAGTTTCACAATTTCATCGAGGTTCGAGGTCAGCCCCAGGCGATTTTCATTAAGACCCGGACTCGGCCGTTCAGAAAGCAATGGCAATCTACTTGTAAAAATGTCTAGAAAATAATAAGCAACCAAATATGCTGAGGTTTATTGCAACGCCCTGTAAAAAGATCGTGCAAGTAAAATGTTTTTGGTTTATATGCACATATCATTGGCTGATTAATACAACATTGTGTATGCTACCAAAGTTTTCTTCCTTAGATATGTATATTCGTGTATACTGTATGTACCAGACATTGGCAAAGATATATGTTGATAGGAACTATTCCAGCATAGTTGATCACTGGATGACACACTTGGGGATACTTACTGCCATTATCTTGGTCATTGCCATTAATTTCCCAGAGACATCTATTAAGGTCGCCAAATGGCTCAGTGTGTAAGGCGCCCACTGATGCTCGTCTAGTGCGCATTTAATTCACGACGTGAAAGGTGTGGATGTTTACAGACACGAAAGGGATGGTATACTCTGGTCCCGGGGTAATACATAGGTCGTTTAGAATTACGGATAAACCAGTGTGTGTGTGTGTGTGTGTGTGTGTGTGATGGATAAACCCGTGTGTGTGTGTGTGTGTGTGTGTGTGTGTGTGTGTGTGCGCGTGCGCGCGCGCGTGCTGAACATCGGGGGATTATAATCCGAAATGATCACGCCATTTATGTGTATTGAAGTAATCTTTGTCCAAAAACAAACAAACAAACAAACAAACAGAAATCGCTTCTGCGAGACCTTATCGACCGAATCGCTTAATGGGAAGTAACTATTCCTTAAGTACTGGAAATCGAACCGGTACCAGGGTCGGTAATCCAGATCACTATCTCCTGCATAACTACGTCCTCAAGCGGCTCTTGGTTGAAATGCTAGGGTTATCTGGCATGTTCAGCCCAATGTTGCTCCACAGTTGTAAATGAATGTAATGTCCGTCAGTCTGTCTAGAAGCAAGAAGGAAACTGGAGGAAATCACCATTAATCACCATAGCCAAAAGGAACTACACACTGAACAAACACTAAACATTAGGTTCGTCTGAAGGAAGATTGAACATGATTATACAGTTTTACCTCGACATTCAGATGGCTCGTAAAGTTAATTACACGTTAAGTGAATTTAGAGAATTCACTTAACGCTACTTCTGGTTGTAGTCGGATACAGTTTCGTTGATTTGTGTAAGTCTGCGTATGTGATATCCGATTATCACCTCCTGCCAATAATGTCTAGCCACAGGTGGAAAACTGATCAAGACTCATTATTTCATTAGTAGACCGATGTATCTGTCGCTTCTTGCTTCTGGAGCAGGCATACCGAGCCGACATATACTTTCTGGCAATATTGTTTGATACATGCATCGGGGTCTCAGGAGCGAAGTGGTTCCGTTGGCTGCCTCGCGCTCCAAAGGTTGTGGGTTCGATTCCAGGCTACAACGTTCGGTTCATGAGTGCAATTTTCTCGGAGACTCCTGGGGGTCGTCGCTGAAACTTCGTAGTTCGTGCGTGGTGCGACGCTGTCTGCAGGCCGCCCTGTGGATAGAGAAAGAGCAATGTGGGATAAAACCCGGTGCCATGAAGTCGACCATCTTGCCTTTTAAACCCTGGTAAACGGCATCAAAGTTCCAACCATGGGTGTTGTCTCTGGTTGTCACTCGGTCTCCCCTTCTGTCTGTAGCCTGGTAGTGAGTAGTCATTAGTACGGTTAATCGTCATCATACTCTACAGACCCATAGGTGCTCCGTTCTCCTCTTCAAAATATCATAAAACAAGAAGAAGAAACACCGACGAAACAGAGTAAAACGATAACTGTATGTCAAAAGTACTCTTGTACCTTAAGGTGTATTGCAGGGGGTGGGGGAGGGGTCTTGAACCTGAGGGATTAAACCCGCTTGGCTAGTGCAGTCGTCGCCAACTGTGCTGGTAGAGGTTTCATTTTTCCCCTGACAGAAAAACACTCCACACCTTACCTAGGATGGGTAAGACCCGGGTCTCCTAAAAGAGAATCCGGCATTCTAGCCACTCGGCCAGCTACTCCTCAAAACGATAACTAATAGGCAATACATTTGGAAAAAGTGAAGCGGCTAGGTCAAGAAGAGCATTTATAAAACAGTCAAGTGCAGATCTATCAGTACAGAGATACACTGACGTCAGTAGAGTAGCACACAATTGAAGACTAAGCAATGGAATGACCAGGAATCTTCACGACCAGCCCAAAAGGTGAAATACTTAGTGATGATGCTGATTCAAGAGGGTCCCAAGACTAATAACATAATTACTACCAAATGTCCTGGAGACTAACCTATGCTTTGTTATGAGAAAATCATTCCATTTTGTAAGCTAGTAGCGAGAGATTTACCTATCCCCTAAATTTCGTTTCACCCCTTCACTGATCAAACAATGGATAACAGAACGTTGCTTCTTTTTTTGGTGATTGTTAAAAGTGGGACTTTCATCTTTAAACTGTCATTATGACGTCAACGTGTTCGTCTTCAACGTGATGTCGCGTGCTTAATACTCTTGGCATCCGTAACATCGTCAGTAATATTGACAGGTTACAAGAAAATGGTATGGTTATTGTAATGTACATCACACTTTTAAGGATTTAATTTAAAGCCCCCTCATTTAAATCTGTTCACGCACCGAGCCAAAAATATGTGCACCAATAATAACTGTTGCGAGCGCCAGAGGGAACACTGGACAAGTAGTTCACTCTTGCACAAACTGGTGGAATCTGAGAATGGTGATGACATGTTCTAATCACGGTTTACAAAAAAACACGCTGTTCAGACAGTCTTCGCATTTCTTAACGCTTTGTTTAAAAGAAGTGGGTGTTACTAATCTACTATCATCTCAGGGAAATATCAGTAGCTGTCTTGCAATCTTACTGTATACACGATGTGTTGTCTTCGATAGGCTGTATTAAAATGGTAATCATAATCGACTCTTTTCATTAGCGAGACTATCGTTTCTTTACAAGTTGCCCTTCGTAAAAGTTAATGGGGATCTTGATCAGTACGTGGTGTAACAGCATGACTGCATGACACTTATAGTAATTTCATAGTTTCACTTAGAAGTATTGCTCTGAAACATTTATCCACATCTAACAGCCAACTTACAGTCTTGCGCCTCCCTGTGAATGAGTGTGTTTGCGTATTTCGTTATTTTAACTTGGAACTACAAACACTATACCATACTCTCAAAACACAGACATTCACAAAGATCTGAATAATGAAGAAAACTGGTTCCTAAATAGAGTAATATCTCGGAAACTGAAATATTTTGGTTATATTAAACATTACAATGACTTTGAAATAACACAGATTGCTGCATGGTGTCTGTAAGACACAGCAGGGTTCGACCAGAACGAAGATGGCCACGGAACAATGAAAATACCTTGAGCAATATATGCATGAAGGAGGAGAACTGGTACAAGATTAATTAACATTTCTGCGGACCGTGATGGGAGCGCCATTCTACAAAAGGTCTGCACTATAATGATGACTTAACTCCTGCCTTCATTCCTCATAATTGCTAAAGAATAATTTAGGTTCTAAAGCAGTGGTTCTCAATCTTTTTTGGCCCGTGCCCCCCTTCACCATATTTTTAGGACGTCATTCCCCCCTCACCATATGTTTAGAATGTCATTCTCCCCCTTTCGTATTTCCTCCCTAAAAATTTCCCCCTGCCCCACACAGTATACGTAATAATTGAAGCTAAACTTAATAGCACATACTAAAACAAGTCTAGACGTCCACATAAAACGTGATTTGTGGGTCTTCATACTTTATAAAATGAATTTTAGAAGGGTTGGACGTACAGAACCGTAAAGTATGAAGGGAAAAACAAGATCAAGTAATCGGTTCTTGTATTAACGCAATCTTGAAATAATCTTCATTCCCCCCCCCCCCCTGGAAACCCCAAAATTCCCCCCTGGGGGAGGGGGGAATTCCCCACCGGTTGAGAACCACTGTTCTAAAGGATTATCTTTATCGCACACGCATGCCTCTGTAGGTGCTTCAATCAGTTCCCACAAACCACACACTGACAGTTATATTCCATGAAGTACACACACACACGCACGCACGCACGCACGCACGTACGCACGCACGCACGCACACACACACACACATACACACACACACTGCAGTTTTACCACACAAACTACACACCGAGAGCTCTCACAGCCCACGAAATATGTACGTACTTCAGTTTTACCAGACAAACGACCACCTGAGAATTTTCACTGCCCACACAAACCACACACTGAGAATTTCCACTGCCCACGAAGTATATACTACACGTGCGTATCATAAATTCTATTTATTTAAATTAGGCTCTAACATTTGAAAAATATTTTGTCGGTGGTATAATAGGTCTAAACTTTCCGATTTCCAACTTCCTTTGAATCTGTAACGTGTTTTTCGTGATTATCCGAAAAGAATACACTTTAGATCCACTACTTCAGAAGTGGCAACATTATAATGTTTTCGAATTCCTTCTCTGAAAAAAAAAAGTCTACATCGTGATTCAAACCCTGTCAACTTGAGTTAGGGAAGAACGATAAGCTCATCTTATATAGGGCATACCATAGTTAAGGGTTCTAGAGTTAACGGTAGATATATTGTTCCCCAGAAGTACTGGATATTTTTTCCCGGTCGCTGGAACAGGATTGAGTTTTGCGTGTGGATTAGCTTTCCCTCTTACTAGTGTTCCTTGCCATCAAAAGAAACCACTCCGACTGAGTGAAATACTGGAGATTATGAGAGAGGCTATCATGGTTTCATTCTTGAAGAAGGGAAACCCCCAACAAGTGGTTAAGAACGAATAACGAACAGTTGTGTAGCAAACCCAGCTCTGGGTTCGAGTATTCACTGATATAAGCGGACTAGTCTGCAATTGAACAGAGAAAGACCTTTACTTATCCTGACGCTGTCAAATTACTGTCAAAAGTCAGACAAAATATAAGCAGAATGGACGTGTAAGACACGGGAAACATCCACATTATCTTCCCAAGTGTTTATGAGGCAAAGCAGATCAGTCAGATATCGACGTTAATGACTGTCTCATGTCTCCTCGTCCAGCTGGGACTATCACAGCGACAAGCGATACAAGACCGCCATGAAGCCATTTAGAGTAGGCACTTGGAATAACATGACACGGGGAGAAATAGGAATATCAGATAATGTAGTAAAAGACGTAGAAAGGGTAGAGATTAATATCCCAGGATTGAGCGAAATGAGGCGGAATCAATCTGGTAAAATAACATCGGACATACAGACATTGATATATTCAGTGAGTGATACACACATGATGATGATGATAATGATGATGATGATGATGATGATGATGATGATACACACAAATAAAGGGGTAGGATTACTGTTTGACAAAGAAACAGAAAACTCAGTGGTTATCGGAGTATCAATGATCGGATTAACATGCGTAACATGAAAACAATACACATAAATGTAATACAATTACATGTCCAACAATAAGTAGTAATGAAACAGAAATTAAACGATTTTATGAAGAAACATAAATGGAGATATCTTAAACGAAATCATAGGAAGCCAAAATAATACGTGGAGATTTCAATACAAATGTGGAGAATGAGAGAATGAGAGATGTTGGTGATGACTAAGCTTTCTAAACAAAAACAATCAACAAACAAAACAGAACAAGAGCAGAAACACAGATATAAGTGGCAAGTATAAATGATATATTGATTGAAAACACATGATTTTAACAACATAAAAAACAACGTTATATTGCAGCATCAAACAAGCAAAGAAATATTACCGGAAATAAGACAAACAGCAAAGAAGAAAATTTATAGTTGATGGACACATGAAAACAATGTATAACAGACAAAGAAGAATATGATAAAATAAATAAGAGGAAAAGATAAATGCACAGAGGTAAAAAAAAAACAATGGTTAAACCTAACTGTGCAACACATTTAAATTAAATTCTATTAAAGATACAAAAATATCATCAAACGAATCAATGATTTGTCAAAAAGAAAAGTAATATTAAACACCGGATACTTGACACCACAGAGAGAAAAGGTATTAATGGAAGATAATGTCATGGTAACGAGTTGGACTTAATTCATAAGAGAGTGATTTGATGGACAAAGAATAGAAATAACCAATGAAAGTAACTTAGAAGATCCGTGTTTACTACATAAAGAAGTCCTGATACTATCAAGCATATCATCATCATCATCATCATCATCATCATCATCATCATCATCATCATCATCATCATCATCATCATCATCATCATCATCATCATCATCATCATCATCAGCCTCATCTTCTGGCAAGTTCTTTGCAGGGTGTAGCTCTTATCATCTGTAAAAACATCTCGATCTTATACCATTTCTCCTGCCGCATGCACCCTCAAGCCCAAGGTGTCTGCCATACCCTGTGTCAATCTTAATGCCTCGTCTTCCAGGAATCCTGCCTTCCATCATTGTTCTCTCCATGTCACTGTGACGATTAACATGACCAAAGTATAGGGTGCATTTTTAATGACTATGCAGTGTTTCAAAATATTGCCGGTCCAAGTCATGCAACATAGTATGTAAATACAAAACTAGGACCGGCAATATTTTCAAACACTACACAGTCATAAAAAATACACCCTATATTTTAGTTTCCGAGTTGTGATACTGTTTCTGAGTCAGTTTTCTTCGATCTTGTCTTGTTTAATTTTAGTATTTTTTCAGGGTTCAAAGTATTTCAGTAACGTTTATTTAGCATTTGAGCTATTAAAAAGCCAAAATTTACTGACTATGTGATTGCGAAATTGTCCTTGACTCACCTCATATCCATATGTTGCCAAAGGAAAGATTCATGTTCTCAAAAATGTACGAAGGTAAGTTAATAAGTAAGTCACAAATGTATGTAGAAAAATCACAAAATATGATACCAACTTGAAACAGTTTATTTTTATACATACTTGTCCCTTTATTTCTCAACATAATTTACACCAACATTGATGCACTTATCCCATCATTTTATCAGTCCTCCCAAACCGGCTGCATAGAAATGCGTGCTTTATTTTCATTTACCTGCCATCCCACAGAACTGTGTGACTTACTTATTGACTCGCCCTCGTAACATTTTCTTCCCAGCTAAGCACCGCTTTACGGGATAAACATTTGTCAGCATAAACACTGAAAACCCACCTTGGCGGGAGACATTTCCCAAAGAACGCCGAAGTTGAATGGGAAGTGAAAACATGGTTTAGAAAACAGAGCACACAGTTCTATGCAGCCGGTTTATGAGGACTGTAAAACGATGGGATAAGTGCATCAATGTTGGTGGAAATTATGTTGAGAAATAAAGGAACAATGTATGTATAAAAATAAACTCGTTTCAAGTTGTTATTACATTTAGTTATTTTTCTACAGCCATTTGTGACTTACTTATTAACTAACCCTCGTAACTTTAACTTGTTTGCTGATGCTATGCTTTAGATTCGTAATACTGTTCAATTACCCTATTGCTGTGGATAGCCTGTATCTATGTTCTGTAGAACAGTCCCCAGCGTTGCTGATTATGTTGGCAAGATATTGAACGTTTGTTACATTTTCAATTTCTCAATTCTTGATTGTGATCTGTGGTTGGTATATAGTTTTGTCCGTGGACTGTATCAAGCATATCAAGAAAGTACAAACGGCTGGGTCAGATTAAATCAATATGGAGGAATTAGAAGCACTGTTGGAATTCGGAATAGAAATGTCAACAGTTACAACATTTGATGCATATCTAGTAATATGCTAAAGTTTGTATTTATAGTTTTGCCCACAAGATAGGAGCAGCTGAATGCGAAGGATTTCCTACAAGGAGGCTTCAAATGAAAACCTTAAATGCTTTTGTGTGTGGGTTAATATATTCTGAAAAAAATATTTAAGAAGAAATGTATCATATTTCGATCTAATCACCACTGTGTGCAATGCAAGTCCCCCAACGACGAACAAGTTATTGGAGTCCAGTAGAAAACAAATTCTCTGGGATGTGCATGGCCCGGTCATGGACAGTCTTTCACAGAAGTCGCGCCGTTTTGAAACTTCCTACTAAAGTCATACACTTGCTGGACTGACAGGCATGCATCACCATACTGGACCTTCAATCGCCGAAGAATTTCTATAGATTTCATCCCTTCACTGATCAAATAATGAATAATACAACGCTGCTCCTCTTTGGTGCATGTCAAAAGTGGAGCGGCCTTCTTTAAGCTGTCCTTATGACGTCACCGTGTTAGTCTGCACCGTGATGTCGCTTGCTTAATACTTTTGACATCGTTGACAACAATATTGACAGGTTACAAGACAATGGCGTGGTTATTATAATTTCTATCACACTTTTAAAGTGTTCACTTGAAGCCCCCTCGTACAATCAACATCACCAGCGATGTCATCAAACTTCTACTCAGACTTAGAATGAGTGGAACAAGAAGGAAAATAAAGTCGCTTAAAAAGCGACTTTATTTTTTATTTAAAAAAAAAGAAAAGAAGAAGAAGAAGGAAAATAAAGACATACATTAGTAGACAACGTTGCAAATTTTTGATTAGGAAAAGAACACTTAATGCACTATATACATTTTGAACGTTAATAGAGAGAACCATTGGGACACAGGAAGATTAGTTTAAATATTGAGCACAACCCACCACTGGCAACGCCGATCGCATTCCGGTACAAACCCAAGGCCCTGCCCACGTCAGTTTGGAGGCACCAGACACTAGTTCGTTCTTGTTTGAGCTCATCAGTAGTGCATATCCTTGACTGGACCAGGGATAAAACCCAGATCACTGGCACGTGAGGCGGGTGTGTAACCACTTTATCCACGCGGCACACGCTAGACGCAACCAAATTATCACACCAGAATATCACAACGTCACCCATCGTAGACAATAGTTCAAAATTTGCCCGATCGTCGCGACTGATATCCGTTAATCGATGTTGCCCTGTATGATCAGGTCTTCTCGACTTGCAAGGCACACCAGACCGCCTAAAGTCCAGCGGGCAATAATTAAATTGATGTATTTGGTTTTTTTTTATTATTATCATCATAATGTACCAGGTCTATTGCAGAACAGCACTTCCATAACGAAAAAGACTATGGTTCCGTTGCCAATTCCCTTGCTTCATTTGCTTTCATGCACAAGGTGTCGTGAATGTTGCTTGCTTGCTTCCTTGCTTGTGTTCGCTGGCTGTGATCTCCAGCGTGAAGTCCTGTATGTCAGAAGAAGACATCCTGTTGTCCAACATCAGTGTGATTGCATACAGGACCTGAGGTTTGCGTGAGTATCCGTTGTCCCATGTCTGGCTTATTGGTGTGCAGACTTACGTTTCCTCGCCGTGCAGGCAGACACTCTCCGACTTCGGAGGAATCAACGATCCTACTGACTTTAGCCAGGACCCCGAAGGGGCCTGTTGCCCAGGACGCTCGGCGAGGACGCGTCAATAGGTTTTGGCCAGTATAGAACCCAGCCCTGGTGCCTTGGAAACACCTCTGCATCTGGTCGTGAATGTTCATTGTTAGCTTTCGCACAGTTCGATCACTGTCTCTTCTTTCAAAAACTAACTCCCTTTACTGTTCTGTCACAGTGGGGTTGAATGTGACCAGAGCGTCACAGGTCAACAAGGTGTGAACTGCATCTAAAGAATAACAAAGTCCATGGGAATCTCCATATATTAAGCCCATAAACGGCCACTCTTCTGTTTATGATTCAGCTTGACACCGATAGTTACTAGAGGAACACTATGAGATGAGATGAGTTATAGTTTCCACGACGAGATGCTGTCTACGGACCAGTTTTATTCGACATTCAGAGTTTGTAAAATGTCAGTATTCTTTCTTCTTCTTGATCCATGGTATTCTTAGAATTTGTTGTAACATATAAGTTGCCAAATATATGTAGATATAGTGAAATGGTCAGTGACATCGATCCATATGTTGTCTCAGGAAAAATTATGTTCTCAAAATGTTTACTTTAGTTTGCTTGCTGATCATATGCCATAATGCTGTTTAACAGCTGCATTGTTATGGTCAGTCTTTTGGTCAGTCTCCATTCATTTTAATTGTGAAGTCAGAGTATTGAATGTTTGTGAAATTCTCAGTTTCTCCATCCTAGCTTGTAATCTTTGCTTCACGTGCATTTATGGACATTACTTTTGTTTTCTAAGTTTCGACAAAGATTGTGATATTCACTATCTCTGGACAGACATAATTAACTGTTCTAATATTTTTGCAGTGATTTTGGGGAGTATAGTATATTCTTCGTATCAGATTTATGGAAATGAATTTCCAACACATTTCTTAATGACTAAAATATTGACTTCTCGTCATTGACTTGCGGACATAAATTACCCAAATCTGAGAAGTCGGAGGTGGATCGCCTAATGGTGTAGCACACTGGTAATAGAGAAAGCTCATTTTTTAAATAGAAGTAGTAGCACATGGACTACGCTTGAGTTCTAGAGCTAACGGAAGAAAGGAGGCAAGAGCCAGAACGAACGAACGAACGAACGAACGAACGAACAATCTTTATTTTCAAAGAGTTAAGAATTGGGCACGCAGGCCCGTCTGACATTCTGCCCTTCTTCTTTCTTTCCTCTCATACATTCTTTCATTCAACATCACTTATGATGCAAATCTTTGACAACAAAGAACAATAAGCATTAAAACGCATGAAAATTAATCAATAATACATGACTCACTGAGGCAATGTTTAACATGGGAATTATAAATACCCAAGGAAGATGTAATGTGCCATACATATGGGGATGTGTTTTGGCTAGTTGTCGTTTGAGATAATTTACGCTTATTATTGTCTTTTTGTTGTTGTTTGTTTGTTTATGGGGGTATGTAGTCTGTACTGAGGTAGTGTTCAAACAGGTTGCGAATGTATGTATAATGATTGTTGGTGTCTTTGATTTCTTGTGGAACAGAGTCCCAGAAGATATCTTAAGCAGTTGTCTTTAAGTCGCCTGTGGATAGACAAGATTACCACAACGCCGTGATTCAGTCCTAATGTCTTGTGTTGCTTTTGAATTCCTGATTCAGTCATATAGCCGCGGTACAGCCGTATAGCCGTATTACAGTCTCGCTGTTAAGCCGTAACACATCATCCAAGCCGTATTACAGTCTCGTACATGAAAGTCCAGTTAAAAGGCGGGATTCATAATAATTGCAGAGATTGTGCTAGCTTTGGGTCCGTTGTCCTCTAAATGGGAGTGTAATCCCTCCACTTCCCTGCTCTGCCATTCTCTGGGAGGGTTGTTCTATTATGTAATATGTGCTGATATTTCATTAAAACAGTTGGAACATGTGTGCCCATGGAATCAATATTCATATTTTCAGTGTGCAGGCATATGCTGTTATTATTGGAACTCTTTACAGCATATCCATCCATCATGACTGCCCATTTCATTCGATCACCAGAGTCATGGATCAGCTCAGTGTTCCTGTTTCGACCATGCCACGTGGTCAAGCCATCCAGGTATTTACTTCTCTGTCTTCCCCTTGTTCTCTTCCCCTGATCTTGCCAGCATATACACATGCTTAAAAAATGAAATGATTTCGATGACTACTAAAGAACGTTGCAGTCAACCCCAGCATTTATTCGCTGTGTGTGATATACTAGGCAATATCTTAGTTCAGTAATTTGTCATTGCTTTTTGAACAGCCGACGTGTAATACCACCGAAATAAACACGAAGCAGTTTGCTTCCTTCCAAAACTCCCCCAGCTGATTTGGCAGTCGGTAATTCGGGAAATTATGGAACAATCCACATACGTTATTTAGTAAATAAGATCTTGTTTTTTTTTTTTTTTTAAATTGTCGTTATTTCCTTGGGAATTCACATTTTCATTTTGTACATTACATCTATGTTTTCTTTTGCTGTATTTTCATACTTTCATACACAAACTTCCGTATATCTTTACTGCATACTGTAAAACTGCCATCTACTGCCAATAATAAGTACCTTGCGGTGTAGGATAGGGGGGATGTGGGAGCATGGGCTGAGCAATTAAGGCCATCTGGCTAGTGAAGTCAACGCGAACTGTGTTGGTTAGGGTTTTCTTTTTTCCTACGACAGGATGAAATCAACCACCTTAATGAGGATTCGAACCCGGGTCTCCTGAAGGAGCACCCGGGGTTCGAACCACTCGGCCGGCCGCTCCTCTTGCATACTCATTGTTGATATTCTTGTTCTTCTTTTGCCCTATTGCTTTTGCCGTGAAGCGTCGCAGAGAGGAGGCAAATATGATTTTCTGTTTTTCGCTTGTCTTGTTGCTTGTGCTAATGTCATATTTGATTTCTTCTATGTTTCTTTTACTCCATCCAGCCATGTCTTCTTGAGTTGTCATCTCGCCTTGTATCCCGATGTTCTCATGTAGAACACTCTAGCCACTGGTTGATCTTGTTCCATTCTAGCTAAAAATCTAAACCATTTAATTCTTTGCTGTTCTCTGAAGTCAGTAATATTTGATATCAATACACTTCTTCTTAGTTTATAATTTGTTTCTTTATCACTTCTAGATTTTCCAGCTGCGTCTCTTATGCACCTCACAAGATATTTTATGCTTGTATGTTCATAGGAGTCTCCATGATTGGCACTGATAACTCAGAGTTTAGACGAATAAAACATCTCTCAGCTTCTGTGTTGATATATTTATATCCTTAAAAAATAATTGTGTGGCTTTCTGAAAACAGTTAGTTGCATACCCTTTACAGTACGTCGTATTTATCACATCATTTTTGGCTGTTTGTGATCTCTTGGCAAGTTTACGTTCAGTATAACATTCTACTCTTCCTTTATTTATTAATTACATTCTTCCATTACACGTCTTCATTTCAGTACATAACATTGCGTTTCCACTACCATCGTCACCATTTGCAAAGTTGTAAATTGTTTTATGGATTAAGGTGGCAATGTCCGAAACATTTATTCCGTATTTAATTTCTGATATTGCAAAATCGATATCATCCCTCGTTTGTTGTGTCTCATCTTGAAGAGAGGCTTGTGTGTTCTTATCCCCAAGAGCTGTGCTGACGGTGACGTAGCCACTGGTAGGGTCTCTCGTGTCAGACAGGTCAAGAAACAGCCACCAGGCGAAGTGAGACACAAATCTACTTACTGCCTTCTAGGTAGACTGAGAAAATTTTAGTTGGACTAACATGCTGACTTTTCGTTCTTGAAATGGGGAAGTAAATTACAAGTATCTCAGAAGTCAGAGTGATTTCGCCTGACGGCAGAAAACACTGTCAATAGGGATAGCTAGCCCACAAGCATCAGTCCAGTGCACGAATAGTAGTAGCAAGTAGTAGTAGTAGTAGTAGCACGTGTATGGACAACACTGGACTTAAAAGCATGAACAAGAATAATGGTAAGTAACCTCGAAGAAAATGTTTATGGGAAAATATTGTACAGAACCATAGGCTTGACGAAACAGTGCTTCGCTACTCTCTTGTTGCTGATGTCACACAACGGAACTCTCTTTATGATGATTAATAGCATTCTTGCTACTACATTCCTTTAGGGTATTTCCTTCATGCTGCAGTAACTTTCACTATCACATAAATAACTGTTGTACGAATCTCACAAAGAGTTTTATCCTTTAGTCATGAAAAAAGTCTTAGACCGCCCCTGTAAAAGTTGGATTAGATTGTCAATCTGAGGATATAAATATCATTATATTTTAAGAACAACAGAATTCTGACAATATTTCCTTGTTGCACTGACGGTGAAGAGTAAAATAGCAATGAAGAAGAAAACGCAAATGAAGAGAAGAAGAAGAAGAAGAAGAAGAAGAAGAAGAAGAAGAAGAAGACAGAGGAGGAGGAGGAGGATGAGGATGAAGATTAGGATGAGGAGCATGAAGAAGATAAAGAGGATAAGAAGAAAGCGGAGGAAAGCAGCTCAACTATAATTTGTTAGAGGAATCTCAGTTACCCATTACCTAAGGTTGGATTAACCTCAAGCCTGGAAACCTTCCCACTTATACACATTGTTTCCCGTACTAGCGGCTGGATTATTCTGATGATTTCTTTGATTTTACCTAACTAGAAACAACAGCTCAAGCACTAGCACATATTGGGCAAGACTAAAATTGAATAACTTATATCGTTTTGCTAAGCGCTTGTAACCTCAGGTTAAGTTTGTTGCTTGTCATTTACAATCAGCCACGGTATTTCTCAACTGTTTGTGATTTACTAGGCATGTTAGCTCAGTAATTTGCCATTGCTTTCTAAACGGCAGACTTCTCATACGATCGACATCAACGCAAAGCGGTCTGCTTCCAAATCGCCCGCGACAGATTTTGAACCCTCTACTGGATATGTCGGGGAATGATAAAACTACGCGCCTCACTGTCCCCCGAAACACAGAGCCTATCGTTTATTAATATATTTGTTTCATGTTGTCCTGCTGAATAGTTTCAAAGCTTATCTTATAAACATCAATAGAAATTTGACATATCAACGTCATCATCATCATGTGCCGCACCGATTAGCTCGGGTGGCCATGGTTCGCCATCCTATATCGTCAATAGCTTTGGATCAGGTCTGTGATGTCCTGATATATGCCATGCGAACTAACCAACCGAGTACTTATCGCTTTGCCCTCCCGAGTGTACTCCCCATCAAGTTTGCCAATTGCTATTCAGTTTTTTTTAAAGTGTATTTCTCAGACCAAGGGGAAGACGGAGAAGTAAATACATGGATGGCTTGGCCACATGGCATGATCGAGACAGGAACACTGAGCTGATCCACGACTCTGGTGATCGAGTAAAATGGCAAGTCATGACCGCCCACGCTTTCCGGCATGGCACATGATTGATTGATTGATTCTCCTCATCACATGCCCTAATAATCTTGACTGTCTTCGTCTAATTTATGTGGTCACTTTACGGTTTCTATTTATTTCCTTGCAGGATTTCTTATTCTTTAATAATCCGTGGTATTTTGTGAAATGTTCTCAGCAGCCACATTTCAACACCCATTATATGTTTCTCAGCTTGTCTGTTTATCGTTCACGTTTCTCAAGCATATAACAGTATGGGTTCCATACTGTATTTCGACATCTGTCTTTCTCCTGCAATTGACAGCTTTTTAATGGTGAGCGTTTTCCATGCTACATAAATATTCGTTCTAATCTCCACAAGGCCGCTAACCGTTGCGAGACATGTTTACCTATCCATCTGTTTACGTGTTTTCTAATTTCCCGGAACGTTTACATTGTGCTATTTCTTTCATTTTGGAGACGACCATAATGTTTGTTTTCCATAATTTAATTCTAGTCTTTTTTGCTCACTGTGTACAATTGCCGCATCAACTAAATGCTGCAGAGTCTGTTCTGCAATCAATGCTATATCATTGTTTTATCTTATGTTGTCGATGTTATAGCCTCTGATTTATATTTTAAAAAAAAAAGAACATCATAATCATAATCATCGACATCATGATCGTCATTATCACTTTCAACTTTCGCCGTCAAGAGTCGTGGAGAGGAAACGTTGACCTTTCAGCACCCGACTAGCGACACTGGACAGTGCCATTCCAATTGTACAATGGTTTTGATTACATCAATCCACTTTTTCCTTGGATGCCTTTTATTCTCGTATAAGATCTTCTGTTTGCGCTATTGCTATTATTGGCAACTTATAGTATTTCATTCTACAAGATAGCCGAACCATTTGGTCTTCTGTCTTTAAATATATGTTCCACAAGGTGTTGATCACTCTGTATGTCTGCCATCATCATTTCTGACATCTTACTGTGTGAAAACACGACATACAAACCCGTCTATACGCAAACAAACAGTATAACACAGTTTACCAGTAAACATAAGAGAACAGATACGCTAATTAAATTACGTGCTTTGTGTTTCTTCTTCTGGGTTGTTATTTTCTATTCTTCTTTCGCACTGAGAGGCCTTTAGTTTTCTCATGTCGATGGTTTATAGAAGGCTGTGATATCTACACCTGTCGGCAGACAACCCCAGATTTAACTTGGGCTACTTTAGTACCAATCACAATGGCAAGGGTAGCCTATTATAAGATTGAAAATATATTCATCTATAAAAAGTTGTCAGTTGCAGCGAGAAACAGAATATTAAAATGCTATATAAAGCCCACACTGTTCTATGCATGTAATGTCTGGATAATAAGCAACCATGCTGAGAAACATTAATGGCAATGAAAATGAAGTTTCTGAGGAAAATACACAAAATATCATGGGCAGAAAGTAAAGCGAATGATCAAGTGCTACAAGAGACAAATGCAAACAGGAAATTTATTCGAGAAATTAGGCCCAGACAGTCAATATTTTTCGGGTACAATATGAGGAGAAATCGAAAAAATCTCTGGAAGCCTTGGAGATGTGTTTTGTAGAAGAATGCTGAAAATTAACTGAACAGCCAAAATGAGCAAATCAGGACTGTTTTAAGGGAAGCTGGGTCGCTAAGACAACTTATCACAGACGTTAGAAAGAGGCAGTCATCGTATTTAGGTCACGTTATGAGAAGCAAGAACTGGAACATGTCGTGACAATCAGAAAGGTTTGCAGAAAGAGAGATAGAGGAAGAAACGTGAGAAGATTCTTGACAGTCTTGTGTCATGGCACGGAAAGGAGTCAACATACGACTTGATTCATGATGTCGGAGATCGTAATTTGTGGAGAGGCATGATCGCCCACGCCAGTCTGGCAAGGCACTGGATGATGATGATGATGTGAAATACACTTGAAAACTTAGTGATAGCTGGCAAGATAGATGTTAAAAGAGCAAGGGGAAGGCAGATAGATACATTTGGATGGATTGGTCACATAGCATAATCTAGGAACGCATAACTAATCTAAGACAAGTGATCCTGTGAGACAGAAAACCATGACCGCCCAGGTATATCGCCAAGTGATCGTGTGAGACAGTAAACCATGACCGCCAAGGTATATCGCCAAGTGATCGTGTGAGACAGTAAAACATGACCGCCCAGGTATATCGCCAAGTGATCGTGTGAGACAGTAAACCATGACCGCCCAGGTATATCGCCAAGTGATCCTGTGAGACAGTAAACCATGACCGCCCAGGTATATCGCCAAGTGATCGTGTGAGACAGTAAACCATGACCGCGCAGGTATATCGCCAAGTGATCGTGTGAGACAGTAAAACATGACCGCCCAGGTATAATCGCCAAGTGATCGTGTGAGACAGTAAACCATGACCGCCCAGGTATATCGCCAAGTGATCCTGTGAGACAGTAAACCATGACCGCCCAGGTATATCGCCAAGTGATCGTGTGAGACAGTAAACCATGACCGCGCAGGTATATCGCCAAGTGATCGTGTGAGACAGTAAACCATGACCGCCCAGGTATATCGCCAAGTGATCGTGTGAGACAGTAAACCATGGACCGCCCAGGTATATCGCCAAGTGATCGTGTGAGACAGTAAACCATGACCGCCCAGGTATATCGCCAAGTGGTCGTGTGAGACAGTAAACCATGACCGCCCAGGTATATCGCCAAGTGATCGTGTGAGACAGTAAACCATGACCACCCAGGTATATCGCCAAGTGATCGTGTGAGACAGTAAACCATGACCGCCCAGGTATATCGCCAAGTCGTCGTGTGAGACAGTAAACCGTGACTGCCCAGGTATATCGCCAAGGGATCGTTTGAGACAGTAAACCATGACCGCCCAGGTACATCGCCAAGTGATCGTGTGAGACAGTAAACCATGACCGCGCAGGTATATCGCCAAGTGATCGTGTGAGACAGTAAACCATGACCGCCCAGGTATATCGCCAAGTGATCGTGTGAGACAGTAAACCATGACCGCCCAGGTATATCGCCAAGTGATCGTGTGAGACAGTAAACCATGACCGCCCAGGTATATCGCCAAGTGATCGTGTGAGACAGTAAACCATGACCGCCCAGGTATATCGCCTAAGTGATCTTGTGAGACAGTAAACCATGGACCGCCCAGGCATATCGCCAAGTGATCGTGTGAGACAGTAAACCATGACCGCCCAGGTATATCGCCAAGTGATCGTGTGAGACAGTAAACCATGACCGCCCAGGTATATCGCCAAGTGATCGTGTGAGACAGTAACCCATGACCGCCCAGGTATATCGCCAAGTGATCGTGTGAGACAGTAAACCATGACCGCCCAGGTATATCGCCAACGTACAAGGACATGATGATTGTTCAACTCGGATTCTTTTGCTTTCCGTCTTTAATCCCCCATCTTTCTGTCCCACGACAGAGATTTCACTTGCTTCCTGGACCTACACTTTTAATGTAAACACCTCTTACCCCCACATTATCATCATAACTATCCCAGTGTTAGACGATACAATTACAACTTTAGCTGCTACGCATACTTGGAAAACAATAAGTTAAAAAGTTAGTTGCGTAACCTTTACAGGACGTAGCAGTCAACCCCTGCATGGTTTTTTTTTTGTTTTCGTTTCCTGGGCAAGTTTATGTTCAGTATTGTGCCATTGCTTTCTGAACGACAGGCACTCATGCTGTTCTTGCGAAACCAATGCAAAGTGGTTTGCTTCCAAATCGCCCGCAGCTGTATTTTGAACGCGGTATACAGGATTGCGAATTGCATTCGTAATCCTTCGCTACAAAGCCTGATGCAAAACAATAAGAGAAAAGAATATAGACATGCACGTATGCGTCGACACGGACAATAGTGCATATCGGGAGAAGTACAGTATAAAAACGAACGAAGCGCAGTCACAATTTACAGTTTAATTCTAGTCACCGTTATTGGTATGCCAGCCGGCATAGGATTTCGCATGATTTCCCCGTAGAGCTAGTTGTGAATGCTCCCCTAAAAGGCTTTTCTTGCACTATAAATTAGTCGGGAAAAACCTTTTTGTGATCGGTTGCTGTCTGATCGTGTTTGTATTCTGCGTTTGCATGCCCTAGTTGCAGGCTTTTCGTTAGTTCCTTTCAAATGAGATCAACAGTACGGCCGGTTTTAGATAGATATCCAAAAATGAGCATTAGAATATTGTAGCGTTCGCAGCCGGGTATAATGGGGGTTTGTAGGTGAATATTGTAGGTTTATGTACGAGAATAATGTAGGTTGTTTAGGCGAATACTGTATGTTTGTGTGTGTAGGAGAATACTGTAGGTTTTTGTAGGAGAATATTATATGTGTGTGTAGCAAAAAATATTTAGTAAATTCTGAGAGCCAGTTTAAATCTTCTTTTCGCAAGTCTTCTTCATCTGTCTCTCCGTCTATCTAATTGTTTGTCTGCCCACCCGTCTGTCTGTGTGTGAGCGCGTGTACTTATGAAGGCGACTGGACCTCAGTGTCTGTGTGCGTGTGTTTACTGATTGTAAACATATATGTATGCATATGTGCAGCCATGTAGGTAGGGAAGTGTTGATGTATATGTCGCTGCATGTCTGTGTGAGAGTCACAGAGTGCATGCAAGCACGCGTATGTGTATATGATGTTTCGTCGATAGTATCCATTTGAAATCTCCCGTTGACCGCTCTGTCCGAGTAGACCACACATCCAATCCACAACCCAGAGAACTATAGAGCAGTAGGACACCAGCAAAGTCTGGAACTAAAACTGATATGAACACATTCCCCTGGGAAAGGTTAAGAGACAAGGGGATAGACTTCATTTATCCGGGTTTTATCTAACTGGGCTCTCTTTGCCGAGCAGCTAGCGGCCCTGCAGAAAGCGTTGAACATTGCACGAACTCCGTAGCTCCGACGACGACCCTCAGAGGTCTCCTGAAAAATATACATTCAGAACAGAATAACAGAGTCCAAAGCAAACTCACAACCTTCCGAGCACGGGGAAGCCGTTAACCACTTCACTAGGGACTATTTCGAGTGTATACTATCAATGAACATCTTATGCACACACTCGTGCCTGCATGCACTCTGTGACTCCTTATACAGACATATACAGACGTTTACAGACATATACATCAACACTTCCCTACCTACATGTCTGCACATATGCATACATATATGATACCATGCAATTAACACACGCACACAGACACTGAGGTCCAGTCGCTTTCATAAGTACACGCGCTCACACAGAGACAGACGGGTGGGCAGACAAACAGACAACTAGAGAGCAGGAGTGGCAGATGAAGCAGACCTGCGAAAAGAAGATTTCATTATCATCATCCAGTGCTGGCGTGGGCCATCAGGATTCTCCACAAATTGCATTCTCCGTCGTCATGGATAAATTCGTGTGTTGACTCCCTTCCTTGCCATGACAAAAGATACTTTTCTCCAGCTGTCTTCCTCTATCTCTCTTTCCACAAATCTTTGTCTTCTCATAACATGGCCAAGCAACGTTGGCTACCTCTTTCTGATGTTTGTGATAAGTTATCTTTGCGAATTAGCTTCCCTCAAAATGTCCAGATTGCTAATTTTGCTGTCCAATTAATTTTTAGTATTCATCTATAAAACCTTATCTCCAAGGCTTCCGTGGATTTTCGCCTATTTACTAATTGTCCAGGATTCGCTGACGTATGTTAAATTTTTTTCTATGTAACATGAATTAACTCTCTAACTTTCAAGTACAATAACTTATTGCTCAAAGCGTTCTTTATTGGATAAACTGCAGATTTTGCTTGTCCCATTCTGTTCTTTATCTCAGTGGTGCATTATCCATCTGATGTTATCCATGTGCCTAGATATCTGAAATTCTGCACTTGCCCCAAAAATAAGAGGATTTCCTGGATATATTCCCCGTTGATGAACTCTCACCTGGCCCCTTTCCAGACAGAGAATAACTCCAAACTGTCAATCATACGTGTATTATTATTATTCATTTTGATTGGAGAAGAATGATAAGGAAATTTCACGATATTCACAGAAGCCAGAAACAACGAAGAAGCGGAAGCCAAAGAGCTGAATCATTTGCTAATAATAATAATTGCCTACAGACCTTCAAATGAATCTCTCTTTGAGCTTTATTACAGACAATGTATCTAAACGCATGCCACTGGGAATTTTTATCCTCCCATTAAAGTTGCTATTAATTTGCAAACCATGCATCAAGTCCAAAAAACAACAATTAATGCTTCCTTAATTTCCCTCATTGTTTATACTAGGCACCTGGAGTTTATAAAATTCACTTTACTGGCATCTTGCTTCAGAGAATAATCCAACGTTTATTGATTACAATCCATTAAACCGTAATTTCTCTCTATGCATTTCTTTAAATAAAAACACATTATTTTTTACTTAAATGTATGCTTTACAATGGGAAAATAGACAGATTCATGAAGGGAAGTGCGAAAATATTAAATGCATTTTTTGTAACATGTTTTATCCACCCATTAAATTAACTAACACAATCCCCATCGAAAAGTTTATCAAACTATCTATCGATGCGTGCATACATTCATACATAAGTTCATTTATCGAAACAATCCATCCATCGATTAGCCATCCAGTTAAATCATCTATCAATTCATTAGTCCATGAATACTATCAATCCATCCATTCTATAGTCCATCAATCAATTAATCGTTCCACTCATTGGTGCATCCATCAGTCCGAGCCATCCATCCATTAGCCTATTCATCCAATCAGTCTCTTCATTTATTTGTCCTTTTACAAATCAATTCATGACTTCACCTATCTAATTAATCTATTTACTCAGTTCAACTATTCGACCAATAGCCCATCATTTCCATCAATCACCACATTCATGAGTCCACCAATCCAGTAATTATATCCATGCATGATTCCATCTATCCATTCACCCACCAACTATATATCTCCAGCCCTGACATTTCACGGCCAGATGGTAGTATTTGCTTGCTTCTGTACCGATATAAGGAATTTGGGTGAATGCTCGGAGTGGGAACCAATACAATAAAAGTGTCAAACTAACATACATAGAGTAGTGTATGTTAGTGTGAGCAGTATGAAGTAAGAATGGCGAATGGATAGATAGATGCATACACAGATGCATGAAATAATGGATGGGTGGATGGATGGCTGGTTGCATAAATAGATGAATAAATAGTTGTTTGTTATTCTTCACTTTGTTAACTGGTAAGTCTGCTAATGCTACGTATTGTCTCACATTGTTCTTGACTCTGTGAATGTTATGCTTCGTCTCACGTTTTTCCGTATTGCGTCTGTGAATGTTAACTAACCCCTGTCCCTGGTTATTAATTGTTGTTTTTGTGTATTTTATTTGTCCTACTTTGCAATTAAGTTTAGATAACGAATTCGTTAATGAATTAATGAATCTGTACGTGCATTTATTAGTGAATTAAGGAAATGGTACTTGCATTACATAATGAATTATTTCATTAGTACACGTTTTAAAATCATTACCAGTGAAGTAACAGATGAGTAAATCTATTCAGAAATGAATTTATCAAATGTGTGATTATTTTTTAAATACGTTTTTGTTTTAAAATGTTGCATATCCCTTATAGGACGTTGCAGTCAACACCAGCATTTTTCAGCTACTGTTGATGTACTAGGCAAGTTTTACGTTCAGTAGTTTGCCATTGCTTTCTGAACGACCGGCTCACATACCCCCGCTAAGTTACCAGCGCGGCGCGAAACCGCTGCCGATTCTCGCAGCTGCGTTATGTGCAGATATTATCTCTTTCCTTGTTCGCCCTAAAATCAAAACAGTATTTTCAGTTCATATAATCTCCGCTCAGTGCATTGAGGATTGGAAGTTGATTGATGATATATTTGTTTACGTTTTAGTACTGTAAGTTGGACAGGACGGTAGCTATTGTCTGGAAGTCCAGCGACTATTACCGCATACACAGATGTCTGAAGACCAAACCTTGAACCTGTGATACTTAGATCTCATTCTCTTGTGTCCTGTTCGAAAAAAACAACAACGCGATGAGGCATCAGCTGCAGGTTATCATGAGGCTTGAGTACGAACTTCTCACAGCTGCAGGTAAAAGGCACATCTCCGTTACAACAAACACTCGTTCATTAGGGCTTTACTAATTAACCTATAATGTAGACTACATACCTGCTACCAACGCCTTTAAGGGTAATGGTAAAGGTAGTCCATGACAGATATTCCTATAGGAGCGGTAAATTTTAGAGCTTGGCATAGTCTTGCCCGTGACATAGTGATAATTATTCTCTTCTTTGCCGAGTGTCCTTCTAAGAATATTCCCAGAAAATCCTGGAAAATTATACCATGCCTTTTCTATTAGGCTCTAACGACACCATGAACCCTTTTGGTAAAATAAAGGTAATCCTGCCACTGTTCCCAGACAGAACTCAGACGCCATCTCGACATGCAAGTCCTTGGGTTCGACTCAGCATTTGGGTGGATCTGCAGGGAAACGATCTGCGCTATCAGGTCGACGCATCCTAAAATCGGTACCTGGAATGCCGTGGGAAGCAAAGACAACCGGCGGATTGCCAAATCGAGCCCCTAAGTGCTCATCGATCTTTAAAAATATGGGTCTAGCACAGTATGCCCAATGCGCTTGAGTGCGTGTAAAAGAGTCCTTTATTAATGCCAGGAAGAGTCCAACTGTGGTTTTTGTTGTTTTTCTGTTATGTGTTTCACCCTCACTGAGTGACACGTCTCCACGGAGTTGCTACGATCGGGCGGTATCGCTCTGTAGATTAGTTGTTCGGAGGCAGCATTGAATGCATTTTCTACTGTTGTTTCTTGACATGAGGAGCGATAGACCGAGTGGCTAGAACGCCGGACTCTCATTCGGGAGACCCGGGTTCGATCCCTCGGTAAGGTGTGGGATTTTTTTCTGTCAGGGGCAAAAAGAAAATCCTAACCTGCACAGTTCGCGGCGACTGCACTAGCCAGGCGGCCTTAATTCCTCAGGCTCAAGACCCCCCTGCCATACACCGTAAGGTACTATAATTGGCAGTAAATGAGTTTTTTTGTTTTTTGTTTTGGACAGTTTCTTGACATGTGAAGAGGTCTCGAATCCTGACGCGCACCATATAGATAGTACTCTGGACGTGGTCGGTGAAAAAAGTCTCTATGTCAACTTCATTCCTGTAGATGCAAGCTCATTTAATTTCTTAGATGACTTGAGCGCAAATGCTTCCTATTTAAGAATACTTTCAACTAAGTCTTTTAAATAATGCACAACCAACCATATTTTCCTTGGTATTTTACATAACTAACCCTGCGTTGCCGGCTTCGTGGCTTAGAGGTTATGACTTTTCTCCGTAATCTCGTATACTCTCGTCGGTGACGTGATGACGGTGAGAATCAGCAGTGGTTCGAATCGCATATCGGTAACTTACGGGGTATGTGAGCCGGCCGCTCAGAAAGCAATGGCAAACTACTGAGCGTAATCTTGCCAAGAAATCAACATACAGCTGAAAGATGCTGGTGTTGACAGCGATGTCCTGTAAAGGATATGCAAAAAAAAAACAAAAACCTGCGTTAGTTGATCGCGCTTTATTCATCGATAAATTATTCTTATTGAAGAAAGATAATTAAATTCTACAAGATTTGAACGTGGAAGAAAACTTCTTCATAAATAGTATCATATTTTGGAAACTGGATTACTTTGGCCATATTACACGTCACGTGGTGTGGAATGATGCAAGGCATTGGTTTTGGGAGAAACGGCCGAAAAAAGGGTAGGTGGGAGGTTTATATGTTTACTGCGATATATAGGAAAACCAATGACCAAGTGCTACAGGAGACAAATAGGAAATCGTAAAATGATTAGAGAAATTAGACGTAGACAGTCAAAGTGTTTTGGACTGAGAAGGAATGGATTGGAGAACTTAGTGACAACTGGCAAGATCGAAGGGAACTGACCAAGAGGAAGACCGAGAGGAAAATACTTGGATGGCTTGGCCACATGGTATGGACGAGACAGGAACACTGAGCTGATCCACAACTCTGGTGATCGAGTGAAATGGCGAGTCATGACCGCCCACTTTTTCCGGCATGGCACATGATTTATTGATTGATTGATATACGTAACTATATCACATTAGAATGACAAGAGCGAAATTATTAAACTCTGTAGCACCGGCGACGATCGCAGTATGTGAATCTAT
>JACEFZ010021687.1:55000-150000 GCA_014155875.1 Cepaea nemoralis | reverse complement strand
ATAAAATAGGTCTGTGATGTTCATACTGAATTTGAGAAGTACGTTTTAATATGTAGATTTGCGGTTTCGTGTGAAGTGTTTAAGTAAACTGGTTAGTGATTTGTAGACAGGATTTAAACAATGTGTTTAACTGAACTGGATAGAGATGTAGGGGCTGAAATGAAAGGATGCGTTTGCTGATGACTTTTCGGACTGGGGTTTAAAAAATACGTTCAATGATTTCATTTGTGATTTAGAGACTGATTTACGGGATGCGTGTAAGGAAATTAGTTAGTGATTTAGGAACTGTGAATTATGGTTATTGAATCCCGGCCACTAGGACCGCTGTCTTCGTAAACTTGACAATACCATCAGGACTACTTATGTTCGGTGGTCGAGTATCTTATTAATTTTGTATGTAACAAGCAATGCGCTTTATGTGATATACATTGTCCCATGCATCAAGCAACGCATGGTCTGATCTTACGTTCGACCTGAGCGTACTACAGGTACCTGGCCAGTTATTTTCAGCTGCAAAAATGTATGTTTTATACAGTGTTTATGTGGGTGTATTTATTCCCATTTTGAAAGTAATGCATTCATGCTTTTTTCATTGCAGTCATTGTTTCCTTTGGACATCTTCGATAGGCATCTTATTTGGGCAATTTCTCTGGAGATCTTTTCCATGTTTTTTCTTTGGGCCAAAACGGTTAGGATTGAAAGAGTTATTGGCCTCCATCTCCGTCTTTGTATAATTTCCTTGTCTCAATCTCTCTTATTTTTATGTCTTTATTTGTATAATCGTCACTCACATGTTACGCTTAGAATAGAGGTTGAATGTCTTTGTTTGGGTCTTCCTCCAGGTCCAAACAGCTCATTAAGGACGCCCTGCTGAGTAATGAATTCATCAGGGTGCTGGCAGCCACGCAGCTTCGGGAGGTCATTGACTGCATGTATGAGAAGAAGTCTGCCAAGAACTGCTACATCATCAGGGAGGGCGAGAGGGGAGAACACTTGTATGTCTGTGCAGGTAGGGCGCCTTTTATTTAGTTTATGTAGTTAGTCCTAATTATCCAGTCTAGTTTATAAATGGGGTTCTGTTTCAAGCAAAGTTTACGCTTCTTCTGTTATGTGGGTAGTCAACGGTGGCTTGTGTTTTCCACGTAGTTTAAGTGGGCCTATGTTTTCACTGCAGTTTATGTTAGTTTCTGTGCTCTGTGCTCTGTGTGATTAATGAGAACTTTAGTTTTATATGTGGTTTATGGGGATTTCTGTTCACAATAGTACTAGTGTAAATCTCTCTTCTATGTGCATTTTATGCTGTTAACTGCTCTACGGAAATCGTGTTATTTAACGCGACTTCTGATTTGTATTGAAAATAGTAAGCGTGGCAAACCTATGCAAAGTGTCATGGGTATATTGTTCTGGACATACAGGCTTTCATTCGTGGCAATGAGAGCGCAGAACTGCAGGCGTCTGGGACGTCTATATTAGCCAATCTCCAAATCGAATAACCTTCAGTAGCGATCAATGAAACACTTTCTTGTGTAATGATGCAGCATACTATGAGATAACAATGTGAAGATTAAAGACAAATAAAATACAGACTAAAACTAGTGCTAGATGTCAATTGCGGATGTGTTCGATGTGTATCTAACCACAATGTAACGCGGGCAGTTAGCATCCACACACTTCGATATCTGCTAAGAGAGACGGAGAGCCTATGTGCGCGTCCGGACTGCCATGCCGTGGTCTCTGTTCACTAATAACCAATACTGAATTCACATTCTTGCAATCAGGACAAAACATACTAGCCCAGTATTACTTGGCTAATTTCGCAGTGTTGAACCCAATTAATGCAGAAGCGGCCCTGTTTATTCTTTTTTTTTCCCCCACAGGTGCTCACTCGATGAAATATAATGTCAGAGTGTATGCATATATTTTTTATTTAGCCCCCGTAGCGCACGGATGTTTTGTTTCGTAGGGAGTTGATAAGGGTCTTTGCTGTAATGGGCTAATATTATGCAGAAACAGCACCATTACGCTTGGGTACAACTCCAAAGTTCTTAGTCTGATCCAGCTAACGCCCGAGTTAATAGATTTCAACTATTCACGTTGTGCGGATTCTTATTAAAGGATTTCATTGGCTTTAGGATGATTCGAATCTCTGTTCTGTTGTGTTTGATCATTTGTTATTCGTAGACCCCCTAATAATTTATGTGCATCTGCTTTCGGTGTAATTTTAGTTATATGTTTTCAATGCAAATTGTATGGGTCTCTATGTCTGGAGTGTTTTACCCGGGGCTCTAATGTAAGTGTGGGTTATATATCACTTTATTTAATGGTCACACAATCATACCACTGTAGGGGTTCCAGAGACGGTGAATGAAGTGAAAGCTGATAGAAATAAATCACAGAGGAAAATCACATATGTTGGTCATATGCATTATGATATATATATATATATATATATATATATATATATATATATATATATATATATATATATATATATATATATATATATATATATTGGTCATGTGCAGGACGTAGCACTGTTATATTAATCATACTAAATAACAAATCGATACATGCTGGACAGTTACATTAAGGACTGATGAATAGCAAGTCTGTCACCAGATTAAAATCCAGACGATGCTGAAGATCCATTACAAACAACTTTTATTGCGGAGACGACATTCGATGGATCAATTGATTTCTCATGTAATTTATGTTGATCTCTATGCTTGTGGTGAAGGGGTTAAGGACGCAATTAGCAATCCCGCAAATTGCGTTCGAACTACAACTGCGGGCAATGTGACAGCAGACTCCCTTGCGTTGATTTTCACTACTAGTGGTACGAGTGCCAGGCGTTAAGAAAGCAGTTGCAAACTACTGAACGTAAACTTTCCAAGAAACCACAAACAGCCCCCCCCCCCCCCAAAAAAAAAAATGATGGGGTTGGCTGCTGCATCCTGTAAAGTGTAATGCAACTAATTTTATATCTAACAAAGACGTGTAGCTAGCACGCTTGCTTGTGTGTCTGGCTGTCGATTGTTCGAGTCTCAACTCTCTCAGACGGGGATTTATGAAAAGATTGATTGACTTGCACTTCCAGGTCGACCAGCCTAACATGAGTACAACAAAATGTTCTGGAAAGTAAAAACGGCCACATTACCCATCGAGTGACATGTAGTCTATACTAAACATATAGGGCTAGCACCATATACATACATTATGGGCTTAATGAGCGTAGAAGAGTATTTTCGTACAATGCAAGTTATGTGTAGCAGTTTCCTTTCGTGAGGCTTGGAAGGTACGGACATTTATGTAGTTACTATTGTACGTAAGAAAGTAAAGTACCCTTTCAGACTCATCAAGACGCATTGGGCATAATGTGCTAAACCCTTATTTGTATAGACCAATGGACACTCTATGAGTGATATGTGGTCAATATCAGGCCCACCGCCATTACTTCCCAACACATTTTCCGGTACCCATTTTAGGTTAGCTTGATCCTAGGAGCCTGGGTCATTTAAAATACATTCGAATACAGCCCTAAGAGAATCAACCCCATGACCGCCGGCCGGCGGGCGACTGTCTAGCCAATATGCTGCCGGGTCTCCCCATGTAGTTGCTATACCGCAGCAAACATTTTCCAGGGCTGATTTAGTTAAACACTGTTACATGAACGCACCGACACACCAGATTTATCTAAATGTATTTGCTCAACAGCCCTATCTCTGTTGAATCGTTGACAACACCATAATACACATAGCTCGTAAGGCATTCTATTACATAAAATGTTTTAGACACAAGGTTTATACAAAGGGATGAATGTAGTAAGTAATACATAGGATGACTGCTTGCTACCCTGTCAGAAGTCTTATTAATTTTATATCGGTAATGTCCGATTTTCTGCAAGGATGTGAATAATGGATAATGCGATGAAATCAGAAGACGTTGATGTGGTTTTTGAGAAGAATGCTAAGCAATTTTAAAACAATGATTAAAACAAATATTTCGATAAATCAGGGGGCAAAAAGAAAACTCTAACCTGCACAGTTCGCAGCGACTGCACTAGCCATGGGCCTTAATTCCTCAGGCTCAAGGCTCCCTCCCGCCCCCCCCCCCCCCCCCATCCCCGCCATACAACTAAAGGTACAATACTGGCAGTAAATGACAGTGGTTAGCGATTGATGAGTGCTGTGATCATTATTATACAGGTCGCCATTTCTTTCAGAACATGTCCTAGCATCCATGTTAGGCTGGGTCCATCTGAGAGCCCAGGTTAATGTTTAAAACATTCTTCACCTCGAAAGGGATCGAAAGTTTCTGGGAGAGAAAGACACTGAGGAAGGGAAGTAACCAATCCAACTCATAAAACCGTTGCCAAAATTATTTGAAGGCTTTGTACCAATCAACAGTGTCCACCATATGACTGACTTATTTCATTGTTACCTTGGACGTACTTGTGAGAACGGTGCTATCACATCATTAAGAATACTGCCCTATTCAGTGGACACATGGGATTCCTTTGGGAAAAGTAAAGACGCTGTCTACAAATAGCACCACGTAATTTTATGAATCGACAACATCAAAGAAACAAAATGATAAACAAGCAATATATAACTATAAATGAGGGATCCAGGCAATGAAAACTCGATAAAGGACATTGAAAATGTTGTGTTTCAAGCGAACAGTCACGCACGATCGCATAATGAAGAAAAACGATTAAATGAATTTTATGTTTGCATCGCAAGGGTAGAAAGGAACTCTGTTGGCTAACAATGGGAAATAAAGCAGGACGTAAGAAAGGGGCATAAAGCAGGCACAGAAGTGTGACATTTCATACTTCCTTTGGTTCATAACCCTGACATGATCTTCAATGAAGTGTATCGGTATTGCAGTATTGTATAATTACTGTGGAGTGATATTCTGAATATGAAAAGAGCCTTCAAAGTGTTACGTAGAGAATAACAGGAAAATAGGCTAGAAGAAAAAAAAAATGTTGCGCTGGATAAAATAATAAAAACAGGAATGGTGTTTGAAGTGTCGGATGTGCATTCTTAATTTTGATAGGGATTGGAAACAAATAGGTATATTAAGCTTCTGCGAGAAGAAACGTACTAAACACAAACACGTTGCACATACCTTACATAGAGATCCATCGTATACCGGAATACAGGTGAAAATCCAAAATCAGAAGTAATCAATAAATATATTAAATGAATAATAAAATAAAATACACACACAAGCGTACAATACGACACAAAGGACGGTCGACGTTTTGATTCTCAGAATCTTTGTCAAGGACAGGACAACACAGATAGATTAAACAGCGAAATACAAAAAAAGAAAAAAAAGAAAAAAAAAGCAAAAAGCACCACTACACTGTTTCCATGTGGGAGCAGAAAAAGGCGGCTTTGCCAGTTACGAAAGTATAGTAGGTTGCCAGATAGGATTTAGGTCGCCAAAAATATGTGAACAGTCTGATGTGAAAATATAGGGGTGTGGAGACAGTTAGGTATGCATATATGGGGAAGGGGGGAACAGCATAGTGATAGACAGTGTAAGCAGTTGGAGAAGATCGCACAGTTATACAGTGGCGTCCACAACAGTATTGATACCTGCTGGATGGACGCATCCCAGAGAGTTGATTAATTGGCATTCAATTTTGAGCCTGATGGAGCTTTTGGAGAAACAGGGTTTCAATGCAGTGATACATGCATCGTCGACTCCATTATGGTTGGAGGAATTAAAGTCGTTGGGGACAGAGGAATGGGGATCAGAACAGGACACTAAGAATTCAGAGTACGTCTACACTAAATGAGCCGCAAAGAGTCTGCGACACGCAACAGCTATCCAAGTGGATTTTTAAAGAATTATTCTGGAGATTAACCTAAATTAGGAACCAGAAAATGTCTTCGCACTTCACAAAGTAGTGACCTTAATTTTCCAAAATTCAATAAGTCATGGACAAGTCTACTAAAGCATTGGTGTGCGTTGGCCATAGACCAATGGTCCATTGGAAGATGACAGATAGTCGGATGGAAGAAGAAGAAGAAAAATAAGAAGAAGAAGAAGAAGAAGAAGAAGAAGAAGAAGAAGAAGAAGAAGAAGAAGAAGAAGAAGAAGAAGAAGAAGAAGAACAAGAAGAAGAAGAAGAAGAAGTGTAATGTGAAGTAAGGACAGCGGTATGACGTTGACCACATGACCTATTGAATGCCGATTGGTTTATAAATATATGTGGCAAGCAACATATACCCAATAAGTCTCATGACGTGTGAAAGATAACACACAATCTGCACGTTCCGTTGTTTTGGGTTGTTCTATCTACACGCCGACTCTGCGGGGAGGGGTTTCTGGCGCAGTTGGTAATCCCGCATAAAGCGTTATAAACACAGCTGCGAGCGATTTGGCAGCAGACGTCTGGGGTTAGTTTTCATAAAATAATATGATTGCGGGTCGTTCAGAAAGGAATGGCAAACTATTCATCATAATATTCAGAGGAAATCACAAACAGAAAAAAATATGTCCTACGCAATTAACCTCTGTTCTTGACAATTTTCAGTGTACGGTAACATCTGTCTATAACACATGGAATTAAAACGATCTTTGTCCGAAAAGAAGACTAGGAGAAAACGGACGTCATTTCAATATCATAAAATCACATCACATCACTTCCCTCATGTGTATAATTGCATTAAATTGTTTGTTCGGAAACAAGTTTAGCAATTCAAATATACGGGCACTCTGAACATGTCACGTGCAGGGTGCATCTTATAAATAAATTAAAGCATAGAGAAGTAATAAGGTGTAGCTTTGTTGACTCTTGGTAATTGGATACAGTGATTACATCATGATTACATCTCACGGACGAGGCATTCCTTAGATAAACAAGCGAACAGAGCAGGCGACGTTGTCTTATAATGAGAGAGATGAAACAGCTAGTTGGGACTGAAGTAGTTAGTTTTATGTGTAAATACTATTTCACAGCTCGCTCCGCGGTGAAGGTGTTGCGGACGCAGTTTGTAATTCCGCATACAGCGTTCGAAACACAGCTGTGAGCAATGTGGCAACAGACGTCTTGTGGTGTTTTTTTTTCTTCAAATTAAAATGGTATGAATGTTGGTCGTTCAGAAAGAAATGGCAAACTACTGAACGTAAGCTTGCCTAGAGATCACAAACAGCCATAAAATGCTGGAATTAACTGGCACGTCCTGTAAAGGATATACAACTAACTTAACTATAAGTCGCGGTAGGACATGGTTGTCAATACCAGTATTTTACTGCTGGTGTTGATGTTTTGGCAAGTTGACATTCATTAGTTTGCCATTGCTTTATGAACGACCGGCTCCCCCTGTGCTGAAGTGCTACACAGAACCTGTACTTTTGTATATATGTGAAGCGTAGACAATAAGCAGTCAAGCTGAAAAACATCTGATGGCTGTTGAAATGTGGTTTCTGAGGAAAATGCAAAGAATACCATGGGCAGACAGAAAAACCAATGAACAAGTCCTTCAAGAAACAAATGAAGATCGTAGACTGATTAGAGTCATTAGACGTAGACAGTCAAAATTTTTTGGCATGTTATGAGAAGAAATGACTTGGAGATCTTGGTGACGACTGGCAAGATCGAAGGGAGGAGACCAAGGGGAAGACCGAGAAGTCAATACCTGGATGGCTTGGCCACATGGCATGGTCGAGACAGGAACATGGAGCTGATCCACGACTCTGGTGATCGTGTGAGATAGCAAAACATGACCGCCCACGCTTATCGGCATGTCACATGATGGATGGATAGGTGATCTCTCAGCAGTAGTTTGCCATTGCTTTCTGAACGACCCGTATCCATACCATTTCGTAAAAGAACAACGCAAGGCGGTCTGCTGCCAAATCGCCCGCAATTGTGTTTCGAACGCGGGTATGCGGGATTACGAACTGCGTCCGTAAATTCTTCGCCACGGAGCGAGCGGCTTGATATTAGTTTCTACATATAGTAACACTGGACACATTTTTGCGTGTAGATTATCTCTCGTATTAGTTTCTAGTTATGAGTGACCAGATATTAATGGCCTGATATTAGTGGCTTGATATTAGTGGCTTTATATTATAGTGTTTTTTGTTTTGTTTTGTTGCCTCAATATAAAATTCAATATCTCAGTAACCAACTGAGGGAAAATGATGAGATTTAGCATATAACCTTATCATTATGTCCACCCAACAAAAATGTTTTTGTTCTGGAGATTGTATAGCAGATTTCAATGTTTGTATATAAGCGGTATATAATTTACCGCTCCTGCATTCATGCCACCATTTTAAGAGTATTACAGCTTCAGCAAGACACACACCCGCTCTTTTCGAAATTATGTGGTACAAACAGCGCGAAGTTAAATTGGTTTGTTCAGAGGTGTCTCAAATGGGGGTTTTTTCATGAAACGTGATTATATAAATAAACTAGCTGACTCGGCCTGGCTTCGCCCAGCTCCTGGCGGGGATCTATCTATCTATCAATCTATCAATCTATCAATCTATCAATCTATCAATCTATCTATCTATCTATCTATCTATCTGTCTGTCTCGGTCGGTCGGTCGGTCGGTCGGTCGGTCGGTCGGTCGGTCGGTCGGTCGGTCGGTCGGTCGGTCGGTCGGTCGGTCGGTCGGTCGGTCGGTCGGTCGGTCGGTCGGTCGGTCGGTCGGTCGGTCGGTCGGTCGGTCGGTCGGTCGGTCGGTCGGTCGGTCGGTCGGTCGGTCGGTCGGTCGGTCGGTCGGTCGGTCGGTCGGTCGGTCGGTCGGTCGGTCGGTCGGTCGGTCGGTCGGTCGGTCGGTCGGTCGGTCGGTCGGTCGGTCGGTCGGTCGGTCGGTCGGTCGGTCGGTCGGTCGGTCGGTCGGTCGGTCGGTCGGTCGGCGGTCGGTCGGTCGGTCGGTCGGTCGGTCGGTCGGTCGGTCGGTCGGTCGGTCGGTCGGTCGGTCGGTCGGTCGGTCGGTCGGTCGGTCGGTCGGTCGGTCGGTCGGTCGGTCGGTCGGTCGGTCGGTCGGTCGGTCGGTCGGTCGGTCGGTCGGTCGGTCGGTCGGTCGGTCGGTCGGTCGGTCGGTCGGTCGGTCGGTCGGTCGGTCGGTCGGTCGGTCGGTCGGTCGGTCGGTCGGTCGGTCGGTCGGTCGGTCGGTCGGTCGGTCGGTCGGTCGGTCGGTCGGTCGGTCGGTCGGTCGGTCGGTCGGTCGGTCGGTCGGTCGGTCGGTCGGTCGGTCGGTCGGTCGGTCGGTCGGTCGGTCGGTCGGTCGGTCGGTCGGTCGGTCGGTCGGTCGGTCGGTCGGTCGGTCGGTCGGTCGGTCGGTCGGTCGGTCGGTCGGTCGGTCGGTCGGTCGGTCGGTCGGTCGGTCGGTCGGTCGGTCGGTCGGTCGGTCGGTCGGTCGGTCGGTCGGTCGGTCGGTCGGTCGGTCGGTCGGTCGGTCGGTCGGTCGGTCGGTCGGTCGGTCGGTCGGTCGGTCGTCGGTCGGTCGGTCGGTCGGTCGGTCGGTCGGTCGGTCGGTCGGTCGGTCGGTCGGTCGGTCGGTCGGTCGGTCGGTCGGTCGGCGGTCGGTCGGTCGGTCGGTCGGTCGGTCGGTCGTCGGTCGGTCGGTCGGTCGGTCGGTCGGTCGGTCGGTCGGTCGGTCGCGTCGGTCGGTCGGTCGGTCGGTCGGTCGGTCGGTCGGTCGGTCGGTCGGTCGGGTCGGTCGGTCGAGCGTGAAATAGTGGAGGAATGTGTCAGTGCATGCATTCGTACGTGTATGTGTGAGAGTGAATGAGGGAGTGTGTGCGTGCGTACATGCGTTCATGCATATGTGCATGTGTGAGAGAGTGTGATTGAGAGAGTGAGTGTATGTGTGAAGGATTGTGTGTGAGAGAGTGAGACAATGGGAGAGTTGATATGTTAGTGTCTGTGTGTGTGAGCGCGCGCATGAGTGTGTGTATATGAAATAATACAGAGAGAGAGAGAGAGAGAGAGAGAGAGAGAGAGAGAGAGAGAGAGAGAGAGAGAGAGAGAGAGAGAGAGAGAGAGAGAGAGCTGAGCAGATGCATGTCATGTAACACGCATGTTATGTAACACGCGAATCCATATGTTTGTGTATTCTCATCTGTCATATTATCAGTTAAATACCATTTGATTTTATCATGCATAACATAAACTCATGTTCACTACTGTAGTTTGAGTGAGAGAGTCAGTGAGTGTGAATGAGAGACAGAATGAGTGAGCGTGAGAGTGAATGTGTGTGTGTGTGTGTGTGTGTGTGTGTGTGTGTGTGTGTGTGTGTGTGTGTGTGTGTGCCTTCTCTGTGTGTATCTCTGTGTGTGGGAGCATCACTATTTTTACGTCACATACTTTTTATGTACACATTTTTCTCCATGTTTAACATTTTTATGAGACTGCTCATGACAATTGTCAGTGTATGTGTGTGAGTAAAGTGTGGGAGTTTGTTCATACTAGTTTCAATGCTAACGTGAGACATTTTGTATGTGTCTAGATGTGAGGAGGTGTGAGTGTGTGTGGAGGATGTGTGTGAGTGTGGGAGATGTGTGGGTGGGGGATGTGTGGGGGGGGGTATCCGTTTGGATGGGTTGGGGTGTGTGGGTTTTGGTGGGTAGTGATATTTGTGGGTGTTGGAGGGATGTGTGGATGGATGTGTGGGGGTGAAAGTAGGGGTGTGGGAATGGGTGTGGTGGACGTGTGTATGGGTGGAGGATATGTGCATGGACGGGTGCGGGGGATGTGTGTTTAAGTGGGTGGAGATGTGTGGATGGTTTGAGGAAGTATGTGTGAGTGGCGGGGTTGTGTGGGTAGGGGATTGTGTTGGGTGGATTGGGGATGCAAGGGCGGGTGGGGAGAAGTGTATGGTGTGTGGGTTTGAGATATGTGTGCGGTGTGTTGGTGGGGGATGTGTGCATTGTGTGTGGGTGGGGTATGTTTGTGGTGGTATGGGTGAGGATATGTGTGGGTGGGATAGTGTGGGGATGTGTGTGATGGGTGCGGGGAATGTGTGTATGGGTGGGGTATATGTGTGGGTGAGTAGGGGATGTGTGGTGGTTGGGGGAAGTATGTGTGGGTGGTGGGGGTGTGTAGGTGGGAGATGTGTGCGTGGATGGGGAATGTGTTGGTGGGGGTGTGTGAGTGGCTTAGGGATGTGTAGGTGGGTGAGGGATGTGTATGTGTCGGGGTGGGATGCGCGAGTGGGTGGAGGATGTGTGTGAGTAGGGGTATTGTGATCGAGAGATGTGTTGTTGGGGGTGAGTGGGTGGGGGTGTGTGGGTGCGTAGTGGAGGATGTGTGCGTGAGTGAGTGTGTGTTGGTGGACGGGTAGGGAATGCGTGTGTGGGTGGGGAGAGGTGTGTCGTGTGTTGGTTGGGGATATTGTGTGGGTGAGGTATGTGTGTGTGGGTGGGGGTATGTGGGGTGGATGGGTAAGGGTATCTGTGTGGGTGTGGGTGGGAATATTGTGTGGTATGTGGGTGGGGGATATGTGTGTGGTGTGTAGGTGGGGATGTGTGGTGGTATGTGGATGTGGGATGTGTTGGTGAGGGATATGTGTGTGTGCGGTGCGTGGGTTGGGAATACTGCGTGGTAGGGGATGTATGTGATGTGAGGGTGGAGGATTGTGTGGTGGGGGATTGGGTTAAGGCATGTGTGTGGGTGGGTGGGGGATGTATGTGTGGGTGGTGGGGTGTGTGTGAGTGGATTGGGGATGTATGGGTGGTTAGGGAGATGTGTGTGTGTAGGGGGGGGGGTAGGGAGATGTCAGTTGGTGGGGATGTGTGTGTATGGTTTGGGGATGTGTGTGTGGATGTGTGGGTTGGTGGGGGATTGTGTGCGTGGGTGGGGAATATGTGGTCGATGGAGATGTGGCTGGGGGATGGGTGGTTTGAGGTGTGGGTGGGGAGAGGATGCATGGGTTAGGATGTGTATGTGGGTGGACGTGGGATGTGTGGGTTGGTGGGGGAATGTTTGTGGGTGGCGAGTGTGTTTTGGTTGGGGGAACAGGTGAGGGCAGTGTGTGTGGGTGGGGGATGTGCGGGAGGGGGATGGGTCGGTTGGTGGGGTATGTATGTGTCCCTTGGTGTGCGTGTGTGTGGGTAGGTGGGGGTGTGTGTGTGGGTGGGGTGATGTATGGGTAGGTGGGAGATGGGCCTCATAACATGGTAATTTGCCTTGTTTATGTTTACAACATTCATTTCACAATGTTTATTTTTCTTCCTATGTAAATGTATAATGCTCTTGATGAATGAAAGACGAGTGATTGGAAGGGCCGAATGTAAGACGGGCCTGCGCGCCCAATTGGTGACCCTAATAAAGTTGATTTGATTTGATTTGATTTGATCTATCTATCTATCTATCTATCTATCTATCTATCTATCTATCTATCTATCTATCTATCTATCTATCTATCTATCTATCTATCTCTATCTATCTATCTATCTATCTATCTATCTATCTATCTATCTATCTATCTATCTCTCTATCTATCTATCTATCTCTCTATCTCTCTATCTCTCTCTATCTCTCTCTATCCCTCTCTATCCCTCTCTATCTCTCTCTATCTCTCTCCCCCTCTATCTCTCTCTATCTCTCTCTGTCTCTCTCTATCTCTCTCTATCTCTCTCTATCTCTCTCTATATCTCTCTATCTCTCTCTCTATCTCTCTCTATCTCTATCTCTCTATCTATCTATCTATCTATCTATCTATCTATCTATCCCTATCTATCTATCTATCTATCTATCTATCTCTCCATCTCTCTCTATCTCTCTATCTCTCTCTATCTCTCTCTATCTATCTATCTACCTACCTACCTGTCTATCTATCTATCTCCTGCGTGTCTGCCTGCCTGCCTGCCTGCCGGCCGGCCGACCGACCGACCCACCAACCCACCGACCGACCCACCGACCCACCCACCGACCGACCCACCGACCGGCCCACCCACCCCCACCCACCTACCTTTCTGCCTATTACCTACCTACCTACCTGTCTGTCTGTCTGTCTGTCTGTCATTGTCTGTCTGTCTGTCTGTCCGCGCTATTAAATATTGATAAAAGTTACTGGAAAAAATGTTAGGACCATGTGTTGAAAGAGGAAGAGGACTATTGGAGAAAGGATGGATTGAATTTTATGCAACCGAGAGCAATCATCAACCTACTGGAATCGTCCGACACAGATTAAGGTCTGAGCAGATCGCAGACCTTAATCTACGTACACACTTACTGGGATATTTTGCTCCAACTATTCAGACGAATTGCAGGCCCTAAACATTACAGCATCAGCATCAGCTGAAGAAACAAGAAGGAAATGAAAAATAAGGTAAGAAATATAGTCCTTCTACTTTCCTGTTAATTTACAAATTATTTACCCCGTGCCTCTGTAAATTCTCTGTCTTTACTAATATTACACATTGCACCCCTCTAGGGATTCTCCGTGGTGAAGTGGTCAAGCCGTCTGACTCGGGCTCCGAAGGTTGTATGTTCGATTCCGGGCCGCGTCCTTCATTTCACGAGTGCATTTTTTCGGAGACTCCCGAGGGTCGTCGCTGGAGCTACGGAGTTCGTGCTTTGTGCGACGCTTTCCGCGCTGCGGAAAGAAACTGAGCCATATGGGATAAAAACCCGGTGCAATGGAGCCGACCCTGTAAGCTAATTCTTTCATTTCACCCACTCCCATACGAATCCGGATACGCCTTTGTGTGTCGTCTGAATTGGCAGGTCTCCAATTACTGTAAACATAATTTTGTTAGCGAGAAATCACTAGTTGTTCAGCAAACCATCAAAGGAATGTCACCGCTTTTGATGATTTAAGTTGTTTTTGGACCTATCAAAGACATATTCCTTGGGTGGGGGTAAATATAAGACGGCTGGAAAAATTTCATAACGATGCAACAGACAGTTTTCAAAATAATTGATCGAGAATGAAGGCATTCAAATCGGAACATACTATAGTTGCAAGATGTTAGTGTAGATATGAGTGGCTAGATATGAGTGGCTAGATATGAGTGGCTAGATATGAGTGTCTAGATGTTAGTGGCTAGATATTAGTGGCTTGATATTCGTGGCTAGATATTAGCGACTAGATATTAGTGGCTAGATATTAGTGGCTAGATAGTAGTGACTAATTATTAGCGGCTAGATATTAGTGGCTAGATATTATGGCTTCATATTAGTGGCTAGATGTTAGTGGCTATATATTAGTGGCTAGATATGAGTATCTAAATGTTAGTGGCTAGATATTAGCGGCTAGATATTAGTACCTAGATATTAGTGGCTTGATATTAAGGCTTCATTTTAGTTGCTAGATGTTAGTGGCTAAATATTAATGGCTAGATATTAGTGGCTAGATATTAGTGGCTAGGTATCAGTGGCTAGGTATCAGTGGCTAGATATTAGTGGCTAGATATTAGTGGCTAGATATTCGCCTAATTGCCCGGTGCTCATGGATTCATCCGCACTGGGACGGATTGGAAATGGTAAACATGGACCTATGCTCCCAGTCGAACCAGCCTGTAATGGGTACCAGGAAATGTCTTTGGAACTAAAGGAGGCCGGCGTAATATCGACCAAATATCCCACTGAGTGCCGACTGGTCGATGACATTATAGGCCTAGCAATATATGCCCAATGCGGCGTGAGGTGTAGAAAAGAGCTTTTTACTGACCAACTTACTGACTGACTTTATCAACCTTTCATTTATTTCTGTTTTACTTCTTGGTATCAATCCACGCCATTCATACATCCGCATGCACTATACATGTCGTATACAAGACATTGGGAATATTCTTAAACACATTAATAAATGTAGACATAAATTGTAGTAGCATGACGGTGTGGACCCTAGATAACATAAACTAAATGTATGAGTTGTACTTTTATGGAAATGTATACACATGAAAAGAGAGGCATTGGAGAACATCGTGACAGCTGCAAAGATTGAGGGGAAGAGAACCAGAGGCAGACCATTATCTCGTAACAGTCATAAGATCAGATTGGAGGTGTGTTTAAGAGATTAGAACAAGAATCGCCATGGCGAAGGTAGCCCTTTGCAAGGTGGAAAACATACTGACCAATAAATAGATGTCATTTTCAACAAGGAAAAGAGTATTGAGATCCTACATAGAACCTGTGCTTTTGTATGTATGTGAAGCGTGGACAATGAGCAAACAGGCTGAAAAACATCTGATTGCTGCGGACATGTGGTTTCTGGGGAAAATGCAAAGAATACCGTGGACAGACAGGAAAACCAATGATCAAGTACAACAAGAAAGAAATGAAACTCGTAATCTGATTAATCTCGTAATCCACGACACTGGTGATCGAGTGAAATGGCGAGTCATGACCGCCCACGCTTTCCGGCATGGCACATGATTGATTGATTGATTGATTGATTGAATCTGATTAGAGAAATTACACGTGGACGATCAACATTTTTATTACGTTATGAGAAGAAATAAATTGTAGAACTTGGTGACACCTGGCAATATTGAGGAGAAGAGAACAAGGAAAAGGCAAAGAAGTAAATACCTGGATAGCTTGGCCACGTGACATGGTCGAAACAAGAACACTGATATGATCCACGACTTGGTGATCGAGTGAGATGGCGAAACATGACCACCCACGCGTATCGACATGGCACATGATGATGATACATATATCGATATGAAGAAAAAAATACAAACATTTGTCCAGATATAAACATCGAAGAAAACAGGCTCGTAAACAACATACTGTCTCTGAAACTGAAATCATCATCATCATCATGTGCCCTGCCAGCTGGCGCAGGCGTTCATGGCTCTCCACAGATCTCGGTCTTTGGTTTTCTGGATAAACTCTGCTGATGATATTCCTCCGTGCCACCGTCTCAATCCATCCAGCATCATTTCTCTTGGTCTGCCTCTGCCTCTCTTCCACTCGACCTTTCCAGTTGTCACGATGTTCTCCAATGCCTCTCTTCTCATTACATGACCAAAGAAAGCTGTTTGTCTCTTTCTTATTGTTGTATAGAGTGTTCTAGTTTCATTAGCCTGTCTCAGGCAGTCGTCGTTAGTTACTCTGGCAGTCCAAGGAATTCGCAACATTCGTCTCAGGAACCACATCTCTGTTGCTTCTAATTTCTTCTTAATTTGTTCATTTACATTCCAAGATTCACTGCCATACAGCAAAACGGGTTCTATATACCATTTTAGCACTTACTTTCTTACACTGAATGATAGTGACCTATTGCACAAGATACTCTTCAACTTCTGAAATGCGGCCTTTGCCTGCGCTATTCTGCTCTTAATCTCTGTTGTACATCTTCCATCTGATGTTATAAATGTCCCTAAGTATCTAAAATTATCCACTTGGTTAAGAATGTTTCCTTCTATTTCTATGTCAAATTTTGGTGTCACCATTTTCTTTGATATCACCATTGTTACTGTTTTCTTGATATTCAAGGAGAGTCCTTTCCTTGCACTCTCTGTTACTACAGTGTCCAACAATTGTTGTAGGTCTGTTGATTTATCTGCCACCAATACTGTGTCATCTGCATAGCGTATATTATTTATATTATAACCTCCAACTAGTATTCCTGGCATCTCTTTGATCTCTCTCATTATTACTTCGCTATATAGGGAGAAGAGATCTGGTGACAAGACACACCCCTGTCGTAGTCCTAACTTTATCTGTTTGTAACTACCCTCTTTATGGCCAATTTTAATTGCTGCTACTTGGTTCCAGTAAATATTATCTATTATTCTTAAATCTTTCCCATCAATGTTGATATCTTCCAACATTTTAATCAGCTCATCATGTTTTACTTTATCAAATGCCTTAGTATAATCTATGAAGCACAAATATATGAAATACTTGGACAATATTCAACTTGACAATGGCTTAGAAACAACAGGAATTGAGCTCGTGGTTCCTGGGAGAAGAAACCGGTGGTGATCAACACAAATGTGGATAAACAGCAATAGATACGTCATCGGAACGTACAATGTATGAGGCATGAGGTCTCTCGGAGGATCTAGAATCTTTTCGGCAGCCTGTAATGAGAGCATCATTCTGAAGAAGAAAACAAAGACTCCATGATGGCAGTTAAAAATATCGACAAACACTGATCACAGTTCATACTTGTTCTTTTATTCTCTGTTATTCATTGGGGCAAAAGCCCTCAACCAATTCACCCCTAGTCTTTCTAACGTCAGTTTTAAACCCCTTTTTTTTTTTTTTTTTTTGGGTAGCAAACCTTTTTTGTCCTTTTTTTTTTTGGGTCCTTTTTCCCCCCCAATTTTCCTTCATTTTCTGTTTTTCTTCTCTTCCCAAAAAAATTGGGGCCCTTCCAAAAAATTTCTGTCCCTTGGGGTTTTAGAATTAAATTTTTTTCAGTTAAAAAATATTTGGGTTTCCAAGCGAGGGCCAGCCAAAACCAGCGTTTTCTTCCTTTTGGTTAAAAGGAAAAGTTGTCAGTTCTTTAGAGTAATTTGGGAAAAATGTGCCCCCCTTTTTAATTTCCCTATTTGTCTGGTATCTGTTAGTGAATGTAGTTTATTTGTAATCGTTTCCATTGCTCTCCATGATTTAACATTAGAATTGAATATTGTAAGTTTTGTGCTAAAGTTTAATTCCTTTTTACTTCCACAAATTTCACAGTGCTATAAAAGACACGCTAGCCTTATGTCTCTTGAAGTGAGCATTCCCCAAAGGAGATCAATTAAAAATTTTCTTGATTTACTCTTAATATCAGTGTCTTATCAGTATCGTAAATTCATTAGAGAAATTAGACGTAGACAGTCACAATGTTTTGGACATGTAATGAGAAGAAATAAATTGGAGAAGTTCGTGACAACTGGTAAGAACGAGGGAAAGAGAACAAGTGGAATACATAGAAGTAAATATCTGGATGGCTTGACCACGTTACATGGTCGAGATAGGAACACTGAGCTGATCAACGACTCTGGTGATCGAGTGAATGACGTGTCATAACCGCCCACGCTTATCGGCATGGCACATGATAGATGGATAGATCAGTGTTTTGTAAACCTAGATGTTGTGTAACACCCCCCCCCCCTTTTTTTCCCCCCCCCCCCCCCATAAACCCCATCTAGCATTGTTAGTTTAACCTGAATCTGATTTCGTGTGTGAGACAGGAGGACAATGTCGTCAGCAGTCCTAGATAATCAAACTGCTTTTACAGAGGAATCCACTGAATTCCCTTTCTGTCAGTGCTTGCTAATATCTTCATAATCCTGTCTATATTAAGTAAGAATAGCAGGGGTGTTCTGATCTCGAATGCTCCCATTAGTTGTCCCTCATGGTGAACCCCGCCCTTCATGTCGCTATATGTTCCTTTTACCAAGTCAATGATTTTCTGTGGTATTCCATAATGTCTCCTCAATTTCCACAGATATTCCCTATCAATGCTATGAAAGGCCTTTTCGTAGTACACTAATACAATATACAGTGATGAGTTCAGTTCGATGCTTTGTTCTATTATTATGCACAATGTAAACTACCTTGTCAGTGCTAAATCTGTTTGGTCGGAAGCCGTCCCATTATCCCCTTGGTTGTTTGTTAATGGCATTTCGTAATCTCTCCAGAATAATCCTGCTTAATATCTTCCCAGGAACTGACAGTAAAAGTATACCTCAACAACTTTCACACTCCTGTAGGTCCATTTGCTTCGGTAGCTTCACCAGATATTTAATCTTCTCTCCAGTCTGTTGGTATAACTTCAATTTTCCTGATTCTGCTAAATAATATGTGCAGTAATTCAGCTGACGAGTTTACGTTATTTTTAATGGCCTGTGCAGGGATGCCATCTGGACTAGCCAATATTCCATCTATCAGTAGTTTGATGGCTTTACTAATCCTTTCCCTTGATGGTTTCTTGCAGTTGGGTCCCCAGCTCCTCGTCTGCAGACTGGATATGCAGAAGGTATTCTGAGACTAGTCCATTTAGGAGTTCCTCAAACTATTCAGCTTATTTGTTTAGTTGATCCTTAATGTTAGTAAGAAATTTTCTGTTTCTGTTTTTGATCTGCCCCTTGGTTGATTATACGTTCCTGCCATCTTCCTTGTGGTGCTGTAAAGGTCTCTGAGGTTTTCTTCCTATGCCGATGCTGTTTCTTCTACTTTTCTTGCCTATTTGGTCAATATATTGTCGTTCATCCATATTTATCCGCTTCAAAGAAGAAGAAGAAGAAGAAGAAGAAGAAGAAGAAGAAGAAGAAGAAGAAGAAGAAGAAGAAGAAGAAGAAGAAGGAAGAAAGAAGAAGAAGAAAGAAGAAGAAGAAGAAGAAGAAGAAGAAGAAGAAGAAAGACGAAAGGAAGAAGAAGAAGAGAAGAAGAAGAAGAAGAAGAAGAAGAGAAGAAGAAGAAGAAGAAGAAGAAGAAGAAGAAGAAGAAGAAGAAGAAGAAGAAGAAGAAGAAGAAGAAGAAGAAGACGAAAAGGAAGAAGAAGAAGTTATCCCGCGGTCGCATGCAACATTTACATCTCTTTGTCCTGTTTTGTCTTCTCTGCTACACAATTTAATGTCCATGTTTCTCTTACATGCAGCATTTAACAAATAATTATTTCCAACTCTCGAGTCAAGTGGACAAAGGCTGGACAACCACGAACAACTTCGTAAACACAATTCAACAGCTATTGCAAGAGGGATGATTATGCAAACTGGAACTAGATGAAATGAAAGAACCCGTATTGTGTTCAACCGCAAACAAAACAAAACCCAAAAAAAAAAAAAAATTAAAATAAATAGGAGGAAACTGGACGTCTGGCGACAAATAGATTTTCTTGAATAATGGAAACTAAGTAAAGAATCTTCGAAGCCGCAATTTAGCCTCGAGGCTTTCCGGAAACACGAAACCAGTCGCAATGAAGACCGGAAGAGACCTTCCTGTGATGGATTGAATGTGTTCGAATACGGCGGGTATAACATTGAAGCCTTTATTTAACCTGTTCAACGGTGTCTTTTATCCTGCTCTACAATGTCATATTGATGGATGTCTGCAAGAAATGTATGGCTTACTCTCGATGTCATTTGTTCGGGAAACAAGCGTTACATCGAATGGAGTGTATCTTGTAATGGACATTTTAAGAGCGTGTAGTAAATCTGAACCACTGTAGCCTGGTGGGTGGAAAACTGTGGATTGGGTTCATTTCTCAGGACTGTTTCCAACCCTGTAATGATCTTATTAGAGCAAGGGTAGCGTAATTACAAATGCACTCGCCTATTAACCCCTTCAAGAAGAAGAGGAACAAGAAGAAGAAGATGGAACTGAAGGAGCAGCAGCAGCAGCAGCACAAGAAGAAGAAGAAGAAGAAGAAGAAGAAGAAGAAGGAGGAGGAGGAGAAGAAGAAGAAGAAGAAGAAGAAGAAGAAGAAGAAGAAGAAGAAGAAGAAGAAGAAGAAGGAGGAGGAGTAGGAAAAGGAGGAGGAAGAGGAGAAGAAGAAGAAGAAGAAGAAGAAGAAGAAGAAGAAGAAGAAGAAGAAGAAGAAGAAGAAGAAGAAGAAGAAGGAGGAGGAAGAGAAGGAGGAGGAGGAGGAGGAGGAAGAGTAGAAAGTGGAGGAGAAGAAGAAGAAGAAGAAGAAGAAGAAGAAGAAGAAGAAGAAGAAGAAGAAGAAGAAGAAGAAGAAGAAGAAGAAGGAGGAGGAGGAGGAGGAGTTGACTTGTTTTCCCGGGAGGAACGTGGAATGAACAAGCACACCTTATTACTTCTTCTTCTTTGGGATTCTTGACTGACTTCTGTCTACACTCCTCCCTTCTGTCTTCCCTTCCATATATCTATTCCTTTCTCTCTCTCTATTATTCCTCCATCACATACTCCGACAACAGTTTCCTTCAACAATAATAAAATATTTATTAATAAAAACTATGTCTGGTGTATGTATGGACTGTGTAGGTGTAGTAGGTAGTGTATTCTATTGTTGGTGCAAGAATGAACTCGGAAGGTCTAGTCTCTGTATCACCTCTCGCCCACTCACTCGGCCAAACCACAGGACATCACATAAAACAGGACAGGTCTCACCCTGGATGTTCCGTATGCTTGAGTCTAGAGGTAAATCCGTTATTGAACGAAACAAAACTGTTCACCACTGGATCACCGTAAAGTAATAATATTCCAGTAAGTCTATGACTTCGCCAGAGTCTGTTTCATGAAATTAATAATCCAACACCGGAAAAACCACATCACCACAGTCCTGCATATTGTCTCTAACGACTAGCAATGTTCTGACTTGTCTATTGTTTCTTCACTATGAGTCTACAGTATAAACGTATGTAGTTTTATTTGGCTTTGCTTTCTGCAAACTTATCTTCCTTTTTCATTGTTACTTTGGTTATCTGGATATCCTTTTCTTCTTTTTCAAAGTTCCTTTAAGGCTATATTTTATTTCGTCTCCCTATTTGACCCTGTCTATGTTCTTCCTTGGTTTATTGAAGTATTTGATCTCCGCCCAAATGAAATGCCTTGAGTTTATCAACCAAGCCTTTTATCTATATACAAGACGTATTTGTCTATCTTCACTGATAGATCAGGATGGGAATTGGAACCTGTGAGATGTATAGTAAATCAAGTGATATGCGTCTGCCACTTAATACTACTTATGTAAGTGTCCTTCTCCAGCCGTAATGAAAAGGCTTTCGAAGGATACACCGACATAAGACATATGAATTCACCAAAGTCTAAACTATTCACTAATAGAAAGCAATGGTAAACGCTATGCACACACATCTATTTCCCTATGCTTAAACTATTACGCCAAGGATATAATACCTTATATATTCACTTATCATCCTGGAATTGAAATACACTAGCGAATAAAACACTAATATCCCATATTCTTTCAACCATTAGGGACGTGTATTTCTTTCCCCACTCAGGATGCATAGATAATTCAGCCCAGTTTGGAACACACACTAAACTAGAAAACCCCATTTCTACTATTTATATTGAGTGTGCAATCCTCCGTTATTGTTTGATGTTCATACCTCAACACTCGTCTCTTGACGTATCCTGCACATCAAAAGGCGGTGAAATCACGTAGTGGTTAGTTGCTCGTTTCTTTCCGTTGTTACGCTGTTTCCCTGAGTTCCCCTTACGCTAATACTTCAAAGCGTCCGAACCCGTTGATCGCCGTCTACATTCGTTTTTCCACAACGCGATCTCCCCGTTTCCCCGTGTCCGTCCGATCAGATCGTCTGGCAATGACCTCTGCGAACACCTGTATCCTATTTTTATATCTGTCGGTCAATGATCTTTAATTTATCCTCCTCTCAGACTGACGTACACGATTGTTAACCCTCCTCCTTCATTGTAGTTTTATATGTAAGTTATCAAGGAATCACTAAACTGCAGTTTTCCCGTGACAAGGAGGAGGAGAAGAAGAAGAAGAAGAGGAAGAAGAAGAAGAAGAAGAAGAAGAAGAAGAAGAAGAAGAAGAAGAAGAAGAAGAAGAAGAAGGAGGAGGAGGAGGAGAAAGAGTAGGAGGAGGAGGAGAAGAAGGAGGAGGAGGAGGAGAAGAAGAAGAAGAAGAAGAAGAAGAAGAAGAAGAAGAAGAAGAAGAAGAAGAAGAAGAAGAAGAAGAAGAAGAAGAAGAAGAAGAAGAAGAAGCGCTGACTCCAGTATTGCTCTAACTCAATAACTGAGTTTTTGTCTCTTTCTGCTGTCTTTCACCCCCCCCCCCCCCACACCCCCCATCCCCCCAAATAAACTCACCACCAAACTCACAGCAAGCTCTTTGAAGACGTGTCTATAATTGACTGGATTTCACAGCAATTATTCTACGGGATGAGACAGCAACAACGAAAAAAAAAAGAAAAAAGAATTAATAGAATATAAATCTCATCACGCCAGCCATCATTAGTATTCTTTTACAATATGCATGACGGGCTACTGAGTAACTATTTTGTACTTTATGTATGGGTGTTCTGTTGTTGTTGTTGTTGTTGTTGTTGTTGTTGTTGTTGTTGTTGTTGTTGTTGCGCTAGCTCGCTTTGAACTCAAGTGTAGTTCATACACGTGCTACTATTTCTAGTGCACTGGACTGCTTTTAGCCTGTGGATTAATTAAGTAATTACTTAATTAATTAATTAATTCATTCATTCATTCATTCATTAAGTAACATATCCCTTGCTTACTCCCTTAGTAAGGGAGGAGGAGGAGGAGGAGAAGAAGAAGAAGAAGAAGAAGAAGAAGAAGAAGAAGAAGAAGAAGAAGAAGAAGAAGAAGAAGAAGAAGAAGAAGAAGATGAAGAAGAAGAAGAAGAAGATACAATCCCTTACTCCCGTGTGTTGCCGGGGCCCATAAGGGAAGCAAAGAATATCAACACTGTAGCCTACCATGCATGTCGTAAGAGGCGACTAAGGAGGCTTGATGGTTCCGTCGCCCTGCTACTGAGTGAGTGCGTGGTGTGACACTGTGAGCTGTGGGTTTCATGTGAAGTGTTTTTGAATCTGCCCGAGGTGTTTTGGAACATGACTGCATGTTCGGAGTGATGGCAGATGGCTATGTCCCAGAGTTTACTGGTTTTTGCCTTATGCAGAAATGCGTGGCTGCTGGGCTTCTGGTTGACTGCCACTGCCATCGACGATGAACTGTATTTCGTGGACTGTGTGGGTGAACATCTAGGAAACATCCAGATGGGAAAATGGCTGCAGATTCCATCAGAAATGAACTGGGTGTTTTGTGGGGGACTATTGTGTTGACATTCTGGCGGCGGCATTATGCACAGTGCATCTGTGCGGGCTGTTGTTTGTCGAGACTCCTGTCTTTTCCACTTTTCACATTGGGCGGTGGGGAGCGTTTTGTATGATATTCACTGGCACAGGAACGGAGCATAATGGGGATGACCCGTTGCTGTGAAGTTGGAACTGCGACTAACTAACTAACTAACTAACATATCCCTTGCAGAACTTCTCCCCCATTACAACCTTTTGAAAAACTTCTCAGTCATAAGCAAGATGTCCCGCGTCCGATACACCCATATAGAGATCATCTGCCACATCCTGCACCCATCTTCTCTTTGACCTTCCTCTTCTTTTCTTCCCAGACATATACCACGGCATTGTTGTTCTCTCCAAATGTTTATGACGTTTCCTGTGGCCAATATATATTTCAATGTATTTGTTTTATCGTCTTTATTAGCCAACCTATTTCAATATTCAGCTCTTGCCGTATGGATGCATTTGTTCTTTTCTGTATCCAAGATATTCTTAGAACTCGTCTATAACATTTATATTCAAAGGCGTTTATGCGCTGTTCAGCTTGTTTAGTAAGTGTCCAGGTCTCACAGGCATATATATATTGCAATGGGAAAGATGCTTGCTCTTAAAAATCAAATGTTTGTAAATCTATCCGTCCCACTGAACAATTTATTCATTTGTTTTAGTGTTTAAAGAGCAATAGATATTCGTCTTTTAATTCACTTCCTCATGTCACCATTGTTGGTAATTAATGATCAAAGATATTCGAAATGTTCCACCACCTCCAATCTTTTCTCACTAACATATATTTCTTTCTCCATATTAGTTGTACCTGTATGCATTATCTTTGTTGTTGTTGTTGTTGTTTTCCTTTGATAACGCTCCGTGGCGAAGTGGTCAAGCCCTCTGCTTTTCCGGGCTACGTCTTTTAGTTCATGAGTGCATTTTTTTCGGAGACTCCTGGGAGCCATCGCTGGAGCTACGGAGTTCGTGCTTTGTGCGACGCTTTTGGCAGGCCGCCCTGTGGAAAGAGACCGAGCCAGACGGAATAAAACCCGGTGCAATGAAGTCGATACTCTCGACTTTTAAGACTTTTGTTTCTTTTATCTTTGTTTTTGGCATGTTAAAATATAAGTTGTGATTTTGCACTATTCTTTAGGGTTGAAGTTATTAGCTTTTCTATACCATTCTGTGATGTGAATAGTAATACTGCTAGTGTGGATTAGCTTTCCGCAATACCAGTGTCCCTGGCCATCAGGCGAACCCACTCCGACTTCAGAGGTACTTTTAATTTACGCCCCCTCCCCCCAAGTCAAGGACGAGAAGTCAACATTTTAGTCCAACTGACCAGTGTAGACGTTGACCCCACTACCTCAGTATCGGATGTTTAAAAAAAAAACGAGTGCTCTTATCCATGCTGAGCTCCATGTATGGGATTTGGTAGCACTCGGGAGATAACACCGGACTACAACACTGCAGTGAGAGTTGGGACGGCCGTCACGATCAAAAAACTCTTGTCTTTGACTGATGTTTACACTGACAACTCTGGGCATATCACAATAATATGCCCAGATGACATGGATGGAATTATACAACTTATTGTCATGTCGTTTGGGTTTATCCATGTTCGCAAAGGATTTTCTCATCAGAGAAAGGAAAGGCTGCGAGGAAGGAAGATGAGTACTTCATAACATGTTGTTGTAGTTTGACGTATGTAAAGATATCGTTTTAATTCAACGATAGAAATATAATGACAAATAATAAAGGGTACCACAATATGTGGGAATATAAATCTAGCCTCATATCTATCCTTCCTCTCCTCCTACTCTTTCTGTTTTCTGTACAAGACCAACATCCACTATATCAGTAATTGCATTGATCTTTGTTGAGCAAGAGAAGCAGACGGGGATGAAGGAAAGGCAGAGGAAGATGATGATGATCGCGACAGTTGTGATAATAATGAGGATAGGGAAGGGGAAAAGATGGATAAAATGAAATGACACGGCAGTAGGGGTACCTAAATTGGCTATATTAACATCCATAGACCATGATTGGTAATGATGGTGATAATGAGGACATTGTAGTTACACTTATTCACGCTTCCTCGAAATTAATTTATTCATCATGTTTGTTTATTTTCTAGAGGGAGTGTTGGAGGTTCATAAAGATGACAAAAGGCTTGGTGAAATCAAATCTGGTGGTTTGTTTGGAGAACTTGCTATCCTGTACAACTGTACGCGTACAGCCTCCGTGAAAGGTAAGCACTCATATTCAATGTAGCCAACAGAACCACACCTTTATCGTTCTTCATCATCTGACTCGGTATAGCTTCTTACCTGTTTCTTCCACAAGATAACACTACTTTTTGTATGCAATAAATACCAGGAGGCAGTGGTCATGTATGATAACTATACTATACTATACTATACTATACTATACTATACTATACTATACTATACTATACTATACTATACTATACTGTGAGTGGCACTTTACAGTCTTGACAGACTAAAGTATGTGAGTTGGAATGTGGCCAAAATTCCATCCACAATGCGTGGGCAGAGCTTCAGAGAAACATGTGGTTCTACACTCTATTATACTACTGCTCATCCATCTTTTAGTGTAATCTTCCCACCTGTATCGTTATTTACTTTTTTCTTTTGTTGAGGTTGAATGTCGCCTGCGGTATGGTTTTCATGAAAGCGTCGTGTCTTTAAATGTGATCGCAATATGAGACGTCTATCTTTTTTATTACTTCCACCAGCCCTCTTCTCATTTCCAACTTCACTGTAGGCATTCACGCCTCTCCACACACATCGGTCCTTGGTGTTCGTGATCAGTTTTGCCGATGATACTCTTCCATGCCATCGGTATCATCAAGAATAATTTCTGTCGGTATTTATTTATTTAAAACATTCTGACCAATAAAAAGATGCCAATTAGAATGAGAAAAAGAGTATTGAGGGGGTACAATAGAGCCCGTTCTTTTGTATGGATGTGAAACTTGGACAATGTGCAATCAAACTGAAAAAACATCTGATGGCTGCAGAAATGTGGTTTCTGAGGAAAATGCAAAGAATACCATAGACAGACAGAAAAACCAATGACCAAGTACTACAGGAGACAAATGAAAATCGTAAATTGATTAGAGAAATTAGACGTAGACAGTCAAAATTTGTTGGACATGTAAATCGTAAGAAATGGATTGGAGAACTTAGTGACAACTGGCAAGATCGAAGGGAACAGATCAAGAGGAAGACCGAGAGGAAAATACCTGGATGGCTAGGCCGCATGGCATGGACGAGACAGGAACACTGAGCTGATCCACGACGCTGGTGATCGAGTGAAATGGCGAGTCATGATCGCCCACTCTTTCCGGCATGGCACATGATTTATTTATTTAATTATTTTTTATTTTGTGATCGCTCGCATTGTATTAAAGAATAGTCCATACACGTACCATAGGGTGTATTTTTAATTACTGTGCAGTGTTTGAAAATATTTCCTGTCCATGTTTTGTATTCACCCTCTGTAAAGTTCATGCAACATAATAGGTAAAAAACTAAACTTGGACCGGCAATATGTTCAAACACTGCACAGTCAATAAAAATACACCCTGTATTACTTGTGGTGCACTGGGCTGTTTTTTGCGTGTTCATTTTCTTTTCCTAATACCACTGTCCCTCTCCGTCTGGTGAACCCACTCCGACTTCAGAGGTACTTGTAATATACGTCCCAAAGTCAAGAACGAGAAGTCAACATTATGCCTCTGTCTCTTCTTCCAGTGTTCTTTCAATCACCGCCAGGTTCACCAATGCCTCTCTTCTCATCATATGGCTACACGCCACTGTTTGTCTCTTCCTTATAGTAGGAACTAATGTTCTACTTTCACTAGTCTCTTCCATGCAAGCGTTGTTAGTTACTCTGGCCTGACGAGGCATTCTCAAAATTCTGTATATATGTTTATCATCATCATCATCATCATCATCATCATCATCATCATCATCATCATCATCATCAGCATCATCATCATCATCATCAATTGCCCTGCCAGCTGGCTTAGGCGTTCATGACTCTCCACAGATCTCGGTCCTTGGTTTTCTGGATCAACTCTGCTAATGATATTCCTCCATGCCACCGTCTCAATCCATCCAGCATAATTTCTCTTGGTCTGCCTCTACCTCTCTTTCCTCTTTCCAGTTGTCACGAATGTTCTTCAATGCCTCTCTTCTAATGTGTATACATTTCCATAACAGTAAACCTCATAAAGTTGACGTCATTTAGTTGACGTTAGCTAGAACTCAAACCATTATGCTACTACAGTTCCTGTCTACATTTTTTAATTTAGTCAACAATTAATGAACAGAACATGTGAACATTACATTTGCTTACATATCTGCATATCTTCTTCCACATTATACGCATTGATAGCCGTTACCAATACAACCCTGTGGGTTCTTGACCGGAGAGTCTTCCAGACCATCATGATGAAAACAGGTCTAGAGAGGAGAGAGGAGAATATATCTTTCCTTAAAAGGTATGTTCGATTATTTAATACGACGTGGATTTAGTTGTATTCTGGAATGCGATTGCTACTATATTTTCATGTTATCATAACTCTTCGCTGGCGTTACAGCGAACGCAATTCGCAATGTCGCATACCGCTTTTGAAACATAGCTGCGGACAATTTGGAAGCAGATCGCCATGCGTTGGTGGTTATCAAAGGTATGAGTGCTGGTCTTTCAGGAAGCAATGACAAACTACTGAACACAAGCTTCCCAAGACATCACAAACAACCAAAAAAAAAAAAAATGCTGGAGTTGACTGCGTCATTCTGTAAATGATAAGGAGCAAACGACTCTTTCACCTCGGAAAGTTGTTACTATGAAAAATTATAGCTTTGTTAAGAAAGGGGCAAATGTATTTACTCGTACGCCTGAAAAATAACAGTGGCTTTCATGCTTGTTGAATCCATGGCTGCCCTGAATAATTACGCTGTTTTGAACTTCTTGGGGATAACTGGCAGTCATTATCGATTAGTGGGTGTCTGGTTGGAAGTACGTCGAAGTTAAATCATTCATTCAGTAGCATGTCCTTTGCAGAACCTCACTCCCATAACAACATTCCGGAAAACATCTCGATAATAAGCAAGATGTTCCGAGTCCGATACACCCATCTGGAGATCATCCGCCACATCCTGCACCAATCTTCTCTTTGGCCTTCCTAATCCTCTCTTCTCGGGCATATAACTCTCCATTATTGTTCTCTCCAAACTTTCGTGACGTTTAAAGTGACAACAATATTTAGATTTTCTTTGTTTTATCGTCTTTAATAGCCAACATTCTTCACTATTCAGCCCTTGCCGTATGGATGCATTTGTTCTTTTCTTTATCCAAGGTATTCTCAGAACTCGTCTATAACATTTATATTCAAAGGCGTTTATACGCTGTTCAGCTTGTTTAGTAAGCGATTAGGTCTCACAGGCGTATATTGCAATGGGAAAGATGCATGCTCTTAAAGCTCTGATGTTTGTATTTGTATCTCAACAATATATTAAGTTGTTTTAGTCTTTGAAGAGCAATAGATATTCGTCTTTTAATTTCTTTCACTGTGTCACCATTGTTGGTAATCAATGACCCAGGATATTCGAAATTTTCCACCACCTCAAATTTTTCCTCATTAACATATATTGTTTTTTCCATAGTAGTTTTATCTGTATGCATTATCTTTATTTTTGCTGTGTTAAGATATAAGTAGTGATTTTCACTATTAAATTGGATTGAAGTTATTAGGTTTTTTATGCCATTCTTTTTATATCATCTCTGATATTTCAGTATTATATTTTCCGCGTACATGTTAAACAAATAGGGTGACAGCTCACAGCACTGACGGTCTCCTTGCTTGATGTCAAACAAATCTGATATCTCGCCATCTATTCTAACCGCTGCTTGTTGGTCTAGATAGAGCGTTTTTATGAGTTGTATTGGCCTAGGAGTTAGCGACTTTCTCCGTAATCCCATTTATCCACGTGAGCAAACACAGCTGCGCGCGAATCTGTAGCGGTTCTCACCGTGCCCGTTACTTACGGGTTATGTGAGCCGGCCGTTCAGAAAGCAATGGCAAACTACTGAGCGTAATCTTGCTAAGAAATCAACAACAGCGGTAAAATGATGCTGGTGTTGACAGCGATGTCCTGTAATAGGGTATGCGAAGAAAAACAAACATTACTAGTGATGGAAAGCCATATTCCTCATGATATCCCAAAGTTTCTGATGTTGTACACAGTCAAATGACTTTTAATAATCCACAACACGTGAGAATATGTTTTCATTAAATTCTCTGCACTTCTCTCTCTCTCTCTCTCTCTCTCTCTCTCTCTCTCTCTCTCTCTCTCTCTCTCTCTCTCTCTCTCTCTCTCTCTCTCTCTGTGTGTTATTAAACGCATGTTTAGTATGTGATCTCCTGTTTCTTTTCCTTGTCTAAATCCAGCTTGAACCACGTTAGTTTCTTCTTCCATTTTTCTTACGAAGTCTTCCCATTATGATGTTTAGTAGAATTTTACTTTCACGACTGATCAGGGAATCAGTTCTATAGTTGGTACATAATTTCAGGTTGCCCTTTTCGGTATTGAAATGAACACAGTTCTCTTCCAATCTCATGGCCATATACCATATTTCTATATCTTTTTATGTAATGCGTGATAGATTTGTATGCTTCTTCTCTTCGCGTTTTAATTATTTCAGCTGGTATCTCATCACATCCAGGTGATTTACCATTCTTCAGGTTCTTTATTGCCCATGCAATTTAATCTAATAAGGGTTCATGTTCTGTCTCTGCTGTCATTGGTTCATATATCTCATTCATATCTTCATTATCATTCATATCATACATTCCACTGCAGTATTCCTGCCATCTTTCTAGAATGTGTTTAGATTCTTTTAAATAATTTCCCAACTTGTCACAGATAACGTTTAATTGCAGTTGAACATTTCTTGTCAATAACTTCATTTCTTTGAACATTTCGTAATCTCTTTAAGTCTTATGATTTTGCTCTATTCTGGTACAGCATTTTGTATATATCAGTTTTTGTCCTTTCTTGTGTTCTTACTTATTTCTCGAGTTAAAGATTTATACTTCGTCCTGCTGTTTTGGATTCACCTCCTTTCTATTTCAGTTCCCTTCGTTGTTTTATTAATTCTAACGTGCCTGATGTAATTCATGGCTTTTGTTTCTTTTTCTTGATCAGAATTAAATCTTTGGCTGCAGTTATCAAGATATCTCTTTCTTGTACTGCCAATTCAGTGGGTGTCAATTCCTCATGTATAGAATAGACATCAAGACCCAGAAACGATTGTTTACTTCTCCGTTGTATGCATCTGGTATTTTTGTAAGATCAAAACCAAGTGGCCTTTGTCCTCGGGTAAGATTGTTGAGGCTTACTTTCACATCTATGAGTTCTGTTCAATACATGTGAATGTATTTCTCACGGTACAAGCTGTCGGTCTTTCGACATTGTTTTGTTTTGTTTTTGCGCTCGCTCGCTTTGAACTTCAGTGTAGTTCATACACACTATGTCTAGTAGTACTGGACTGAATTTTGCGTGTGGATTAGCATTATCTATCAACAGTGTGCCTCGCCATCAGGCGAACCCACTCCGACTTCAGAGGTTCTTGTAATTAACTTCCTCAAGTCAAGAACAATAGGTCAACAATTTAGTCCAGCTATCTGGTGAAGGAGTTAAACCCCTTACCTCGGCATCATCCCACCGGATGTTACAGAACACGCGTTCATATCCATCCGGCCATGCTTACCAACTTTCGACAGTTAATTTAACATGTATTTTCTATTTGAATTCAAGAGCTTTCGAAAAGTTTGTTCAAAATAGAACTTCGTTATGTAATATTAGAGCAATACAGTGAAGCAATCAAAAGAAATTATACATAAAACAAAAGAATATACAAAGTACTCTGTGAATACAGTTTGTACAAGAAAGAAAACAGCATACATAAGCTAAAACTTAGACAACATATACATAAGAAAAAGTAAAACCCACAGCAAATTTCAGTGTCCTTGATGGTCAGTTATGGCTTTCCATGGTATTCAGGCGCACAGACTGACAACCATTAACACATGTAGCTAATTAATAATGGTGAGTAAGTTAACCTAACAATGAACTAGAATAGAAGGTGCTAATTAAATGAACATGTTTGGTTTAATTATTTTCTTGCCTGTTTTCCTTTATAACCGTCATCGTGACGCTATGAAGGGAGCTCTATGAAAAACTCTGGTATGTTTTGTTTTTATACACCAGGCGTTAATTGTTTCTGTTATGCCATTTACCCATCGTTTAAATGGCGGATTTCAACTTCATTTTGTATCTTAGAGATATTGCTTTCTCTGGAGCACTCTTTTATAGCAAACATAAACGGTTGTTAAACAAATGTACTACTTCAACCGCTTTCTTCGCCTTCAGAATATCGCGACTTCATGCTCGTACTCCACCCACCATTCAAATTCAATTCGAGTACAGTTTATTTCTTCTTAGAACTCTTGGATGTCGTCGCTGGAGCTACCGAATTTTGGCTCTGCATGAATCTTTCGTCTGGCTGTTTTACTGATAAATATCGCTGCAATACTACTGTACGTAACTGCTGGTGTGCGTGCGCGCGTGTGTGTGTGTGTGTGTGTGTTTTTTTTTTTTTTTTTTTAGTGTTTGTTATTGTACTTTTTAAATCAAGCGCAAAGTTGCTAGGATAAATTGTTCTTTGATAATGTGATTATTTTATATGTTTCCCTGTTATATTTAGCAGCCAATGACAGGTATATAATGTTTCCATTTACTGCTGCATATTCTTTAAAAGCGGGCGCATTCCTAGGAATCGCTAGGAGGTTATGCTGACAATGGCGAGGGTTCAGTGCTTCTGCTTGCCATTCACTACGGCAGGGAAAGGCTGGTCACCCATTCCTTTGTGTACACAGACCAAAAACATGTGGTGGCGCTAGCACATCACATACCCACAACAGTTTCCTGCTGCGATGCTTGTTGTTTGTTGTCTTTTGATTGTGGCATTTAAATATAAAGTCTGTATGTAGCAGTCGTCGTATCTACGGCGAAGGGGTTAACGACGCATTTAATAATCCCCCTACAGCGAACGAAACACAACTGTGGGTGATTTGAAAGCAACCGCCTTGCATTGATTTTCGAACAATGGTATGAATGCTGGTCGTTCATAAAGCAATGGCAAACTACTGAACGTAAACTTGCCAAGAAAACACAAACAGCCAAAAACGCTGGGGTTGACTGCAACGCCCTGTAAAGAATATGCAACTAAATGGGGGGGGGGGGGAACTATCTATTAGTCTTGTACTGACAACATACGCCACAGAATTAAATAATGTTTGACAAAAGCACTGTTTATTTCAACCAGTACATGCGTGTTCCTCTTCTACTTCTTCTTTCCAATTTCGAGAAGAATGCGTCACGCTTTGTTATGCACTCCAGATGTCAGTGTGTCTGACTTGAGCATGCAATTAAGTCAGGCTTACTTCCTCTAGACAGATTCCATTCAAGATAACAGGCACTGTCTACCTGTGGGTAGATTTACGTTTCCGAGCAATTTTTTTTCTCTGAAGATGCTTGCAGCCTTCTTCATTATATTCGCATGGTTACTAGTTTCACTATATTGATTTTACTGATATTAATTTGGTCTACCAGTTCTTCTAATTTATTTCATATACAGAATGTGTTTACTGTCACATCCTTTTAAAGCGCTTTTCTAATTGCAAATACTTTACTGGTTCCAAATCGTTTACAGGAGGCATCAGTCCTATTGATTCTCTTATTGATTCTCTTAGTTCTTCTATGATCAATCGAAACTCCACCGTCGGCTTGTAAGACCAATCAGTTTTGCCAGTTCCTTTATCCGGAATATATTGGGGCCGACCACTATTTTGTCCGTGAACATTCTCATCTAGATCAACGCCAATATAGATTTTGTACCATTCCTTTACTAAATTATATTTATAAGCTGTTCAGCTATTCTTAATATAACAGCCAAAACGAAAGACCATTTTTAACAGAATAAAGCATGTATGTTATATGGTGTAATCCCTTATTTCTGTAGACCAACAGGGACTTGATTGGTGACGTGATCAGTATCACCCCGGCTCTCGTTACTTCCCAGAACAAATCATGGTACCCATTTTAGGAAGGGTCGACCTGGTAGCCCAGGTCAATTTAAAAATTAGATAGGGATTCGAATACACTAACATTGTGTCAGCAAGTAAGAGTCCTCGCTACTTCGCCTCGCATCTCTTACGATACTGGCTTTGAAATATGTCTTTATATTTTAATTCTTACCATTTACCAGTGTGTGTATTTTATGGCTAAGGTTTTCCATTTACCAGTGTGTATCTTTTATAATTAAAACTTCCCATTTACCAATGTATATTTTACTGTTAATGCTTCGCATTTACCAGTGTGTATTTTACTGTTAAAGCTTACCATTTACCAATGTGTATATTTTATAGTTAAATTTCCCATGTACCATTGTGTGTATTTTATTATTACAACTTCCAATTTAAAAGTGCGTATTCTACTGTTATAGCTTCCCATTTACCAGTTACTTGTAATCGTGTTCTAGTAAAGCTCACAATCTACTTCTCGTTTTTGTTTGTGTGATACGTTTATTGCCATTTACCAGTGTATGTTTTACTGTTAAAGCTTCCCATTTACCAGTGTATATTTTACTGTTAAAGTTTCCCATGGACCATGTGTACATTTTACGGTGGATGGGTCGTTCGGAAGATGTCATCAGACAGGTCTGCAGTCCTACCAGTATCAACCCCGGCAAGGAATGGGTACCTGTGCCTCCAGCATTTATGTGCACCTTCTCCTGCATTATCACACTTGACAGACGGTGCAGAGAACAGAATCCTGTCATGGTCAATGCAGAGGTCAACACGCTCATCAATGAACACTCAGACAACCCCGAAGTGCTCATCTATACAGATGGATCTGTTGTAAAGCAGCAGAGAACTGCGTGGGCATTTACAGCTCGTTCAGCGGGCCGAACCGTTCAAGAATCCAGTGGTGCCCACTCCATGACAACGAGCAGCATGACGATGGAAGTGATGGCAGCAACTCAGGCTTTCATATGGCTAGAATCACTGCATTATACCAACGCGTGTGTACTAAGTGATTCAATGAGCATGATTCGGAAGGTCGATGCAGGATCTGTGCATGGACAGTGGACTGATTCGCTGCGGAAGTCCGTTGTCCGTAAGGCCACCTTCATCTTTGTCCCGGGACATGCGGGAGTCGAGGGCAATGAACGAGCTGATAAACTGGCTGGCTCTGCATCCCCTGCAGATGGCCAGCCCATGGATCGCACCGATGTTATTAACATCCTTAAAGAGATGTCGAGAACACAGGACTTTGACGTCAGTGAATCCACATCGTTGTCCAAGATGAGAGACTTGGGAGTAAGAATTGGCACGGCCAGACACGAGAGGTACATTGGGAAAACGAGGGGCCTCGTCAACCAACGCAGAACTGGCACTATTAGCACCAGACGCTGATACATATGCTGAGGGGGGGGGGGGGGGGGGAGGAGGTTCTGAGCACCTATGGACCTGTCCGGATTGCAATGACGATACCCCAACTGATAACTGATAACTGATATTTTACGGCTAAAACATCACTGCTGTATCAGTTCATAGATATATGAAGATCGCTGACACTCACTCATAGTAATTCTTGTTTTATTTCTTGCGACTGACTAGGCTGTACTTTTCTCTAGATATATTGATATAACAGCTTTCTTTGGTCGTGTGATGAGAAGAGGGGCATTGGAGAACATCGTGACGATTGGAAAGATGGAGGGTAAGAGCGGCAGAGGCCGACCAAGAGAAATTATGTCGGCTGGATTGAAACGGTGACATGGAAGAATATCGGCAGCAGAGTTGATCCAGAACACCAAAGACCGAGATCAAAGACAGACATGAACGCCTACCTCTTTTAAGTACCTACTTGATGATGATGATATTGATATGCATTACTAGCAACGAACTTTATGTCGGCATTCGCAATATCCGCTTAGAAAAATCAGTCCAGCCATATATAACCAGAGGTTAGGGTTCGGTTATTCAACAATATTCATTGACAGACAAATATTAATCCCAGAAATGTTGCTGCATCCTCAAAATAAATAGGCTTCTTCGTGAGTCAACCGACATAGCGGTGTGTATGCATATACATAGATGTGTGTCACTGCCAGTACCAGGACATGTCTGGGAAGGAAAGGCGGCTTGCATGCTATTAAACCGATCACCTATCGAGTACCAATTGTTCTATAAACATATCGGGTCAGCACTACATACCTAGGGTTGCCAGACGTCCGGCAAACAGAGGACATGTCCTCCTTTTTAGCCTCGTGTCCTCCGCCCGGCAGGCAAAGCTAAAAACCTTTAAAATGTCCGGCTTTTTAAATATTTTATGTTATCATTTTTTATATATTGTTGTTACAACTTACAATGTATCTACACTCTACCGTGTGTTTCCATTCTTTATTAAAACCCATTGTTTAATAATATTTATTTAATTTTCCTATTTATACCAAATGTGAAACACCAATTATTTGTATAATTTGAATCTAACTGTTGCTCTATTCGGCAACACTAACAATGCTATAGTCTCTATGGTCAAAATATTAATGTTAGGTTGGTGTATGAAGCATGGATTAGTTACTTAGAAAAGTGGTTGAAACCTTTTGATGAATTTCAGTGCTTTGGTTGGATGTACTTAAATAAAATTAAAGACTGTACATTTTATGACCTTTTGACAAGCATATTGTACTTGAAAGAGAAGGGTATTTTTGTAGATGATGTGCAATTATTTGACCAATACTGCAATCGTAAATCATTTGTACAAGACAAGAATGAACAGTTTTTTTTTTAAGTGGAGTTTATTTTTCCAAAGTTGCCCAAATGCATGTTGCTTTTCAGAGTTACTTAAAATTTGTGAAGTATTCTTATGTATCCCTGGACACAATGGAAATGTGGAAAGAGTGTTCTCCTTGATTAATACTCAATGGACAAAAGAAAGGAACAGACTCTTACTCAACTCTGTAAAGGGCATCATTCTCACAAAGTACAATTTGAAGAATCTTACCTGTGAACAGTTTTATGTATATGTGATTGCTAACGTGGATCTTCTACGAAAAGTTGGCTCCTCCGAGAAATATGTTGCGTAATTAATAAAGATTATAAGGTAATAATTTACAATCGGCAGTTTAAATAATGTTTATTTAGCATTTTGAAAAAGGTCTCCATTTAATTTATATATTTTTTAACATGATTGTTTCTTGGTCGATTCACTAACAGTAAGATAACCTTATTGGCAGCTATTGTAATAAAATTGTACTGATTGTGGGTTTAATCTGGAAGGATTTAAATGAAATATTCAATATGCCCTCCTTTGTCCTCCTTTTTGTCTTATTATTTCCTCCTTTGTCCTCCTTTTTGTCTTATTATGTCCTCCTTTTGGTACCCACGAATCTGGCAACCCTATACATACCCAATAATCTCCCGGCGTGGAAAAGGGTTTTGTTTCATTGTAAATACACACATAACTAAATTGTCCGGAAGCAGTTACTTGCTGTGATGCTTTGATGTGATAGCGCCATCACATTGTATAGGCCTGAGAACAAGGAATAAATGGTGGCTGATCTCTGCATCGCCGGTCTCTCTGGCCGAGAGTTACAACACTTTCTCCGTAATCCCGTTTATCACGCAGAGTCTCGTAGCGGGCGAGAACTACCCCCGCTGGTGACTTGCGGGATACTGAGCCGGCCGCTCAGAAAGCAATGGCAAACTACTGAGCGTAATCTTGCCAAGAAATCAACAGACAGCTGAAAGATGCTGCTGTTGACAGCGATGTCATGTAAAGGATATGCGAATTTAAAAACAAAAAGATAAAAAAAGATCTCTGCATCAGTTGGCAAGCGACGAACCCAGATGTAAATGGCGTTACTACCGGAATTAGCTATCAACTTCACCTGCTATTTTTATATCTGGTTAAAAATATTACCTTGTTATTTATATTGATACAAATTTCGAACGATAAAATATCTTTAACTACATTAAAGTTTGTGTTCTGTGGGACAACGGCATTCGGGGCTTCATTTTCAAGCTAAGTGCCACTTTTTGTAGACTATTTCTTGGGCATTGTTTAGTAAAACAGAGGCTGGGTTATGATACCATGACATCTAGTATGGGAATGGAAGTGGAGGTTGTCACTGCGGCATTCCGCTTGATTGAGGACAAACAGCACACATATATCGTCATTGTAACGGACTCACAGAGCATCCTGAGATGGGTAAAGACAGACATGCTTCGTATACAGTGACAAGCTTCAATTCACAATTTAAACATAAGGAGCATTCTTTGAATCTTCTCCCCAGGGCATGCCTATGTATTGGGACACGAGCAAGCAGAATGGCTGGCTGTGTATGTCTTGCTGGATGGAAAAATCGTCCAAGATAAGGCAAATGTGGTCAGCGCCCTTTGGGATAATGTGAATAGCGTGGCAGAACATATAAATAATCATTGCTTGGAGTGAATGCTGGAGCAGAAAGAGACCAAAGAGCTTCGCCAACACTCAATACTCCTAGAGAAGGCCAGACGGACACATAATCAAACTGAAACTGGTACCATCTGTATTGGGTCTCTTCGCTAGTTGTAGAACTTGGAGACGGAGCGCCTATGGAAATGGCCTAAGGACTGTGATGTTGGTTCTTGATTCAACTCAGTTACACAGCTTGTAAGATTTCTACGTGGCCGCGGAGCTAAATGTGCTTACGCTTAAACTTACGTCGCCTAATGGATGGGTAAGAGTTTCAACTCTTACACCGGTCAGTTGGACTTCAATGTTGATATCCCGCTCAGAAAAGAATGGCAAACTACTGATTGCAAAATTGCCTAAAAAATCAACCTTGAGTTGGGGGTTGATCGCAAGAATTGCAAGGGACATGCAACGTATTTATCTGTTAATGTATCTGTATTGGGGTGCTTTTATTATTATTTATTTTTGCTGATGAAAACGTTATACCTGTAACGCCCCTTCAAACAGTTGATTGTGTTCGTATAAAGTGGACTCTGTTAACATTTAGCTTTTGCTGGTTTATTCATTGGACACACACACCACATTATAACAGCTTTATTACCATTTAATATGTGAGGTGTCTGCTGGATGTTGAACTCTAATTTTAGTGGAATGTCATCCCGAGTATATAGTATGCTGCTTTGTTAGTTAGTTAGTTAGTTAGTTAGTTAGTTAGTTAGTTAGTTAGTTAGTTAGTCGACAGATTATCCTCATTGCGCATTGCACCATTCAATCCATAACTACTCGTGTTCCTTCCTCGGTAAATCCAGCAGCGGGTACTGGCTCACGACACCAGTTCTGTATTGATTTATTAATATTCTTTGGCTTCCTGCATAGTGTTCTTATCTGGCCACACCTCTTTTAACTGGCTGCTCTAAGAGTTACTAAAAACTACAATTTCATCAGTCAGAAACTACCCAGCTAACCACCGACACTGTAGGATAGCTTTATGACTGAACACCCGTCCGTTGTTCTCCCTCTAGGCCAGGGAATCGCTAAACTTTTTACACAGTGGGCCAAATAACTGACAAAATGACGAGCGCGGGCTGCATAATAATTCTCTACAATACTTGCAAGCCAAAACGAAAGCTCTGGGAAAAAGGACGAAAAACTAAGTTTAGCATTCCATGTTAAACATAGGTGAGTGGCGTGCAATGCACAAAAAACAAAGACAGCCAACATATTTATTTACTTAAAAATGTTATCAAAGAAGACAACGTTAGCAAAAAGATAGTTACATCAAACCTGTGTGCACATATCCGAAACTCACAAACTAAGCAGCAAAACGGGTTAGTGAAATTTGTGAAACTAACGTTTGGCTTTCAAGATATCATCAATGTTTGGTTTGGAATTGCTGCATCCAATCAAAGAATTGCTTTCAAATGTTCATCTGTCAATCTCGTTCGATATGTTGACTTCACATACTTCATTCTTGAAAATATTTGCTCACAGACATAAGTTGTTCTAAACATTGATGTCATACCAGAGGCAAATTTCTTCACATTCAGAAACTCAACATCAGGTAAGGAGCAGTAAAATTCATCAAGTTTTTCTTCTCTGTGCTTCTATTTCAAGAAGTCATTTGCTTGCAAATCAATGAGCTCCAACTGTACACAGGAAATCAATTGGGGAAACCTTTGAGGCAACTAAGACAGTTCACAAATAAACATGCATAGTATTGTTTTGGTGCTCATAGAAGGAGAAGAAGGAAGTAGAGATTAGAGGACGCACAAGACAACATACAATTTGAAAGCTATAGTTACCGACCGGGATTCGAACCTGTCACCTCCAAATGACGACGGCGCCTGGCTGCAAGAGAACAAGTGTACTTCTACGTGTGACCAACTAGACACTCTAACTATACGCTCTAAATGTAGTTCAACTGTACATCATCAAGGTTACAATCAAAGGATTCTGGAACAGAAGAATGTCACTCTCAGTTTTGCCAAGTTCTGAAAATCTCTCCAAAAATGCTTTTTCATGTCACGAATATTTTTTTTCCGGAACATCGAGCGTGACATCTTCGCCGATTGCAGCGCAAAACTCTTGGAAACACTGAAAATGAGAAAAGTTTTATCTTTCCACTTTTGCTTCAAAAAACGACAGCTTTGATAATTCTGTAGAGATCACAGACGAAGTTATCCTTTCTTTGAAGGTTCGTGTTCAGCTCATTCATGTGTAATGTGATGTCGCCAAAACTAACAACTTTGGCAGCCAGGTAGGATATGACAGCTGTGGATCAGTGAGGGAAACGTCTATTTCCTTTCGGAGCTTATGGAAAAGAAACAGGACTTTACCGCAGTTGAGTCACCTCGCTGATGTGTGAAAAGGCAAGTTACAGAATTCAGAATCAGTTTCTTCAAGACAAGCCTGAAACTGACGGTGATTGAGTGCATATCCCCGAATGAAGTTCACAACAGAACAGAAACGACTGGTTTCAGTACACAAGAAATATCTAAGTCTTTCCCACAAAGTGCTTGCTGATGTATAATGCAGTGTATTAACAGAGTGCCCGGAATTTGCAAATCTTTCATCTGAGTCCTGATCTGCCCCACCAGACCCTTTCTCACTCCAGCCATATTTTTCCTCCATCAACTGTAACACGTCGAAGCTGATTCCACTGAAGGTTATAGTCTTGAAAATTGTTTGCATTTCCACGAAAATGTCTTTTCCAGTTGTTCCATGCATGCTATCAACGGATGCCAATTCTTCCGTTATCTGAGAGTCCAAATTGACACCACAAATGAACACGAGAATTTGTGACCTACTCGAGATTTCAGTAGACATTCAGCGCCAGAGAATACCACAAGTTCCTAGCTTTCTCGCATATCTGTAGCACCATGTTCTCTCCAATTTCTTCTGTTCTCCGCACAACTGAACTTGCCGAAAGGCTGATAGTTCCAAACATATCGGCGTTGTCAGGCCATAAGTCATTTGCTGCTTCCACCACACACTCTTTGATGAAGCTGCCATCAGTAAACGGGTTTCCTCGTTCTGCCATCTTATGCAATATTTTGTAACTTGTACGAGTGACAGATTAATTTTCAGCAAACTTTCTCGTGTGTAGTCTAGACGAACTCTTTCTACATATAGTCACAGTCTGGCCACTAAGATCACAAGCACACATACGTCCACAAATGAAAGACAACACACACTGTTTTAAATATAAGTAAACATGTAAGTGAACTTTTTACACTCCTTGGGGCGTATTGAGTATAAGATGCTAAGCTCTTATTTCTATAGACATATCATGTAGGATGTGGTCAGTGACACATCGACAGCATTAACTATCCCCAAAAAATTTATGTTACCCATGTTAGGCTGACTCCACCTGAGAGCTGAGGCTGATTTTCTTAAAAATCTACGCCTAGACGGGAATTCTAACCCATGACCGCCATTAGCTCATTCAAGATTGCTAACCACAGTGCTTCAGCTGTTCCTTTCCACAATAGATGTCCACAGTAGATATTCACAATAAATATTTATAATAGATGTTCACAATAGATGTTCACAATAGATGTTCACAATATATTTTCACAACAAATTTTCACAATATATGTTCAAAACGATGTTCACAGTCGATGCTCATAATTGATGTTCACAACATATTTTCGCTAAGTGTTCTCCTCAAATACTGGGCGCTGAAGGCGTTAAAATACTATTATTCAAATGTCCATCACCGATCCTTCCCTCAGAAAAATGAAGTTATCGCAGTGTCGATGTTTCTGGAAAACAAATTCCACCAGAAAATATGGCACATTTTACTTTCTCGCCTTGTTGTTGTTGTCAAAATATGAAGATGGCTAGGAAGATGACACAGGTTCAACCACACGAATCGAGCTCCGGGTCCTTACTCTGTGAATGCGGTCCATGCATCAGTTTAGTTTTAAAGAATCTTAGCGATATTAGTGACAAATAGCTTTTTTTCAAAAACTAGTCATCATACGTTTCTAAGAATATTTGATTCTTCTGGATATAAGATGTCTAAGTTGAAATTCGATCAATTCATAGCAGCATCACATGCAAAGCGACTTCATATCAGGAACGCTGAATATATGGATCCGATATCGACAGGCGTCAAGTCAAAGAAACTGAGAAATTAAGTGCCGCCAAATTCTGACCTGAAGTGAGATATACTGAGAATATTCGCCCAGAATATTGACCTCAGGTAAGGAACGCTGAGAATATCGTCCTGAAAAGTGACTACACTAGAAAATACGAATAGGTTGACTAGAACACCATTTTACTGGAATCCACACTGATTCATAATTTAACAAACTGATTTTTAGGCTGACAACATCATATAAACAAACTGACACACAGATGCTCCGAATTAGCTAAACAAGCTGTTGCACAGACATCCTCAATAAAGAACCAAGCTGTCACACATACATTTTCAAATAAACAAACAAGCATTTACACAGATATCCTCAAATAAACAAATAAGGTCTTACACAGGCATTCTGATTCAAACAAACTAGCTATAGCACAGGTTTCGTTGTAGAATCATGCGAGTTCTGCAAACGTACTTTTCGAAGAAAAAAAAAAAAAAAAAACCAAATTATTGCCTTCGCTTTATACTTCAGATAAGCTAAACGCATAATGATAACAATGGACATATTTATATTATTTATGTAATTTTTAAAGGGCCCTTCCTTAATGCGTACTAGGCGCATTGTGCTAGACCCGTGTATGTAAAGACCAATTGCCACTACAGGGGTAATGTGATAAATATCACATCGGTTTTGTAAAGACCAATTGCCACTACAGGGGTGATGTGATAAATACCACACCGGGCTACTTATTAAAAGTTAGTTGCATGTCCTTTTACATGACGTTGCATTCAATCGAAATATGTATTTACTATTTGTGATTTACTAAGCAATGGTAGTTCAATGGTTGACCATTGCTTTCTAACCGACCGACGCCTCATAACGCAGAGCGATCTGCTAACGAACGGCCCGCGACTGATTTCGAACCATGCAGTCGAAATGTCAGGGAATTAGGCAACGCTACTTTCACTATGTCTAAAGTCACACTTATTGCTTGGATTAATTCAATGTGAGGCGCAGATTGTGCCTTCGTGTAGGAGTTTGTTGAACACCGGTGGATTCTCCAAAATATTTCATTGAGGATAAGAAAAGAGAAATTAATAATTTGTATTTACAAGCCACCACACCGCACAGACGGAGCTGTAAAACTGGTCAAAAGCAACCGAGAAAGGCATTCTATTTTATTGCATCTCACAAAATGTCTTCGATGCTAGAGCTGGGTGTGTAGTAGGAAGGGAATATGGTTGATCAATTCCTATTCTTGCCTATTCTGGTTACTTTTGAATTAGACATTTTCGGATCTCATGCGCGGCGTCCCGTCTGTACTTATTGTTGTTAAGAATAGATAATGTAAATTGTCAACGTTTTTTGTGCCAGTTTAAGTTATCTGTTCTGATGCATTCCTGTAATTTCAGATTGGTCACTTCAGAGTTGTGTGTTTTGTAAATTAAATTAACACAACAATGGACACCTACAAATGACAGAAAGCCAATAAAAGGGTCCAATATTTCCATGCCATTTTGACAAGAAATCGCTATCTTTTTACGTTGACATTCCCAATGTTACCCTTCTTTTTTGTTCTGGTTCTGTCATTTACTGCCTATATAGCACCTTGCGGTGTATGGAAAAGGGAGACAAGGGGGGGGGGGGGGGGGGGGGGGGGGGGGGGGTGTGGTCCTTGAGTCTGAGAAAATAAAGCCATCTGGTTATAGTAACTAAATACACCTCTTCATATTTATAGTAGGTAAATATGCCCCCTTTTCATTAGACACATGAAACATATACTAACGAACAAACACGTATCAATGGCTACTAAAACACACATACACACACACACACACACACACACTCACACACTGCAATGCAATCTTTCACCAGCTCTATGCTACCAATGCCAAACGTGGGCAATCACAGAAAAAGAGAAAATACAAATTACTATAACGGAAATGAGATTCCTGAGAAGAATACACAAGGTATCAAGAAGAGGGAAAATCAGAAATGATGACATCAGGAATAAAATCTAGCGAAAACAGTTCAACAAACAAGTGACTAGTTTACAAACGCCGACAGGGAATCTAGAGAAAACACGTCAACAACCAAAATTACTCGTTTACAAACGCCGACAAGGAATCTAGAGAAAATAGCTCAACAAACAAATGACTCAATTACAAACGCCTACATATAATCTAGAGAAAACAGTTTAACAAACTAATGACTTGTTTACAAACACCCGGACGGGGTGAGGTACACTAATATGGGTAACATGAAAGATTTGTTTCAATCTAATCATGAATACTGCGGAAATACCTTGATCCCACTCCCAAAGCCAGGTAAGGAGCACTCCAGACTTAATGGATACCGAATCATAACACTGCAAGACACCTCTGGCAAAGTCCTCGGAAATATAGTAGCCCGCAGGCTCCAGCGACATTTAGAAAGTCGTAATTTGCTTCCCAAAGGCCCCGGGAGTTACCGGCCCGGGAAGGACACCTGGGCCAATGCTGCAACTTTTGCATTTGATGTCCGGTGGGGGGCGTTTCCTCGATAAATAAGAGACAGTGGCGGTAGCTCTTAACTTGGAGAGTGTGTATAACAGGGTTAGGTATGATCTGTTGTTATACATTCTGTCGGACATGGAGGTCTGCCCTTGTCTTGTCACATGGGTTGAGGCCGTCCTTTATGAGAGTAAGGTTGCACAGTGCATGGGTTCCTGGATTTCTGACCCCTGTACGATTACACCTGAGTTACCATAGGGATCTGCCGTGTCCCCACTGCTCTTTAATGTCTACAGTAGCATAGTCGCAGCTATTGAGACACCAGGTGTTGGTAGAATTTTGACATTTGCAGATGATGTGCTAGTGTACAGTCAGGGAATGTTTGGCTGCAGACTTACAGATGGCAGTAAACAGGATGGCGGAGTTGTGCAGGGACGCAGGGGTCGTTATAAACCCAGGCAAGGCATCGGTTGTGTGGTACTCCCTGGATAACCGGATTGTGAAACAGATGTCCCATGTATTATATTGAATGGATGTCCTTTTAGTAGAAGAGAGTAGACTGATGTACTTAGGTACTTCAACAGGTATTTGTCTTTGAAAGATCATGTGCAGGCTTTGGTGGTAAAGGCTGATAGGGGACTTAATGCACTGAGGGCGATGGCAGCAATCGGGGTAGAGCAGAGGATGGTTTACAGGCTCTTTTAGCAGTTAATAATTTCTGTCATTGAATATGATTTGGGGCTGCTGACAGTATCAAAGAAGAGTCAGCTCGAAAGGTTGGAGCACATACAAAATGCGGCCATGCGGGTGATCCTGGGGGTGCACAAAGGACACACCAATTATATGTATGAGGCATATTCTGGCGCTATCAACAATGGCGGATAGTCATATAGTCCTTCAAGCCAAATTGTACGTGATACTTGCTGCAGATAGGGATCACCCCCTGCATGAAGCCATGGATATGGTCAAGGGTCATAGACTAAGACGAGGTAGGTCCTGGCTGGCACAGGCAGAAATATCTATACGTCAGGCTTGTGATCTAGAGACCATCAATCGTGAACACGAGTGAGTTGAAGTACCGGCAGACAGGACGGACTGGCACAATATAATAGTAACACTGGGTCGTGAGTGCAGAGAATGGACAGCGGGCCGCACAGAGTTTGAGGTGCAACAACTGATCCAGAGTAATACACATCAAGGTGACATAGTGATCTGTACTGATGGGTCAGTGGTGAGAAACAGACGGAATGATTGGGGTTTCATTGCGAAGGCTAATGGACGATTCTTGAAAAAGAAGAGACTGACATTTGAGGCTACGACCTCCAGCATGAGAATGGAGGTGGAAGCAGAACCGCGGCATTCCGCTGGTAAGAGGAGACCACTGCAACACACATTGTCTTCATCACGGACTCAAGGAGTATGCTTAGTAAAGTGGAGAAAGAGATGTTTCGTGTGAAATGGCTCACCTCGCTTCAGAGGGCACATATTGCGTGAATTGTATGGATTTTTTGCCTGCCATGCGGGAGAGCGGGGACGTGGACAGACTGATAGACTAGCAGGGAATGCACCTCTTGGTGGTAGATAACATATGGACAAGGGAGAGGTGGTCGTGCGCCTGTGGGACCAGGTGGAGAAGATGGAAAGACAGATTGAGAACCCGCATATGGAAAGGATGAGATTGCGGGGATTAGCAGGGGGTCTGGTAGAATCTCAAAACTGAGAGGGATGACCCGGAGAACTTTCAATCAGATAGCTGTGGGTGAGATTAGCAGTGTTAATCTTCGCTGGCTGTTGAACGAGAGGACGGAGCGTGTATGGGAATGTCCTGAGTGCAGTAATGTCAGTTATTAGCTCAACTCAACTTACAAACGCCGACAAGAAATCTAAAGAAAACAGTTTAACAAACAAACGACTAGTATACATGTCTTAAAACGTATTGAATGGTAACCCTATATTTTTATATGCCAATCGGTGCTCGATTGGTAATGTGGTCAATGTCAGGCCTGCCGCCATTACTTCTAATGATACTTCCTGATAAACATCTTATACTGGGTAGGCATGCCTGACCAAGTCAAGTAAACACATCCGCCTTGATGGGGATTCGAACACATGATCACCGGATTCTCAAGGCGAGCGTGCTGGCCACTGTGCAGCCTAGGCTCTCATAGAGCGGCACGAAATATGAAGTAAATGACCAAACGTTACATCAAATCTGTCGGGCCAGATGCCATAAAAAGCTGATGACGCCTGTCACACAAAAGCTGACACCATTGTCCTTGAGATATGTGCTAAAAAGGTCAATAGCGAATTGGATCTCGCTGACTGACAGCCCATTAGCAGAATTGATATTGTATTCTTTTGCTACATCACATCTCGATTTTGAAGTATTACAGATTGCATGTAGCGTTGACCGCTTTGAGTATCAAACTGTCAGAGTCGTTTTATTAACGAATTAACACTTAGCATCTAGTGCAATAACGATTAGCATACGGGGAAAACCGGAAAAATATTCTCGGCATACACCAGCAATGTTAATGAATCCGTAAAGAGCGCATATATACAGGGTACGGCCAAAGTGTGTGTATCTTTATGTATTATATAATTACAAACTACAGTAACGATCTATTATTATTTACCTCTTCATACATAATCTGATACTTTGAACCGAGCAAGCACAATGGCTAGCACGCCTGCCTTCTGACCCGGTGGCCATGTTTTTAATGTGCGTTCTCTCGCCTTGAACTCAAGCTTATTCCATATACTACCAGTTCACTGGACTAATTTGTGCGTGTGGATTAGTTTTCTCAATTAATAGTGTCCCTCGTCAACAGGCGATCCCAACCGACTTCTGAGGTATTTGTAATTTACGTCCCCAAGTCAAACGGGCATGTATTCGAAACTCTTTTTGCATATCCTTTATAGGACATCGCTGTCAACACCAGCATCTTTCAGCTGTATGTTGATTTCTTGGCAAAATTACGCTCAGTAGTTTGCCATTGCTTTCTGAGCGGCCGGCTCACATATCCCGTAGTTTACCGATGCGATTCGAACCACTGCTGATTCTCACCGTCATCACGTTAACCACGAGAGTATACGAGATTACGGAGAAAAGTCGTAACCTCTAAGCCAGGAAGCCGGCTTCGAAACTCTAACTAAGCGAATTTGCGTAAAATTGAACTGGACTCCCGGGTGGAACCAACGTTAAATGAGTACTAGAAAATGTCTTGGGGAAGTCCAAGTGGTCAGTGGGATATTGGCTCATTGAGTTCCGATTGGTTAATAACAGTATAAATGTAGCACCATCTACCCAAGTACGCATGGATACGTGTAAAAGACACTACTCGTACATCGTATACTTGAATAAAAAGCACGCTTTGAGTGCTAGTTTAGGGTAGCAAAGATATAGCCAAGACACAGTCAGTTTAGGGTAGCAAAGATATAGCCAAGACACAGTCAGTTTAGGGTAGCAAAGATATAGCCAAGACACAGTCTTCGTTTACAGAATATTACTACAGTTGAACATCATGCACCCTGCCAGCTGGCGTGGGCGTTCATGTCTCGCCACACATCTCAGTCTTTGGTGTTCTGAATCAATTCTGCTGATGATATTCCTCCATGATTCCTTTCCGTGCCCTGACGTAATGCTGTCAAGAATTTTCTCTCGCTGTCTTCCTCTATCTCTCTTTCCACAGATCTTTCCGGTTGAATCACAAGATGTTCCAATTTCTGTACTTCTCATAATGTGGCAAAACATGATGACTGCCTCTTCCTGATGTTTGTGATAAGTTGTCTTTAAGACTTGGCCTCCCTTAAAATGTCTACATTGCTCAGTTTGGCTGACCAATGGATTTTTAGCACTCTTCAACAAATCCACATTTCCAAGGCTTCTAGGGATTTTTCTGGCCTGTTTACTAATTGTCCAGGATTCGCAACCGTTACTATCATACCAGGAATGTGGTATGATACAATTCTAGTTGAAAATGTACAACCCGTAGCGTCTTCTTCCTTCCTTCCTTCCTTCCTCCCTCCCTCCCTTCCTTCCCTCCTTCCTTCCTTCCCTTCCTTCCTTCCTTCCTTCCTTCCTTCCTTCCTTCCGTCCGTCCGTCCGTCCGTCCGTCCGTCCGTCCGTCCGTCTGTCTGTCTGTCATCTTATACACCTAGGTAAAAATTAAACATGTATTGACTAATAAAATTATTCAAATCTAAACGCTTTACATAGTTTCATAATCCAGTAGTTTGCTTGGTGCAGAACTTTGCGCCTATTACAGTCCTTTAAATTCCTGGCTATCACAAGCCATATATCCTGTCGCTTTTTGGTAAAAAAGGAATTAAATGTCCTCCACCGCTTCTCCCCCATTCAACGGGTGAGGCGCTTCCTAGTTATTGCAAGAGCTATGTCGGCTGCAGAACAGATTCTGTCAGGATTGTATAAGTTGGACTGGTCGAAGGTCATGGATCAGACTATAGGAATCACATATATGTTGCCCTAGAAGTGAACTACGAACAGTTAAAGGTTTGAAACAAAAAGCAAAGCACCCAGAAATACGTGTCAACATAAGATGCGCTGGCTAGAATATTACTATAGCCAGGATGATCAGATGGCAGAACTGTAGACAACAATATACAGCGCGTATCTTTTTCTTCTTCTTCATCTTCTTCATTCTTCTTCTGAGGGGAGTGCATGGCATCTAGTGATGCAGCTCAATGGCCCAACTGTGGCATGCATTTGTGTAAAGTTTGGTCCCTCTAGAAATTATCCATTTAAGATAACGGGCTCTATCTACCCATGAGTAGGGTTTCTTTCCTAAGGATTTTAAGAGGGCAACTTCCTCGCGACATACTCGTTGCTAATTCCAACTGTTTTGGGATTTTCAACGTGCACAACTTGAACACGGGACCTTCTGTATTCGCCCCTATCTAAGAAGGTATGGATCCAATCTCACTACCCAAGAGTTCGAGGCACTCCGTGATATCGTTAGATATCAGTGAATTTTGAAAAATCCGCAAGCCCTATGGTGAGATGAAGGGAACGTTTGTTATTGTTGGATACCAGTAAATTGTGGAAAAACCCCAAGCCCTATGGTGGGATGAAGGAAACGCGTGATATCGCTAGATATCATTTAATTGGTGGGGGGGGGGGGGGGGGGCGATCCCTATGCTAAGATCTAGGGAACGCGTGATATTGTTGTTAGATACCAATTAATTTTGAAAAAACTCCCAAGACCAATGCTGAGATCAAGGGAACGCGTGATAATTTTAGATGTAGGTCAGCATGGCCGAATGGATAAGAACGTGTGTTCTTAAACATCCGTTGTGCTGATGCCGAGGTAAGCGGTTCAGCCACTACACCGGACATCTGGACTAAACTGTTGACCTGTTGTCCTTGACTTGAAGACGTAAATTACGAGTACCTCTGAAGTCGGAGTGGGTTCGCCGGATAGCGAGGGACACTGTTAATAGGGAAAGCTAATCCACACGCAAAATTCAGTCCATCACTACTATAAATAGTGTGTATTGACTACGCTTGAGTTCAAAACGAGCGAGCAAAAAAAATAGTTAAATACCAGTTAACTGTGGATAAACCTCAGCTCTATGCTAAGTTTGAGGTAACACGTGATATCATTAGATACCAGTTAATTTTGGAGAGAAAATAAAACCCAGCCCTTTGATGAGATCGAACCCTGTACCTGAGGCGGACACAGCACCTTTCAGCCACGCCGCCTCCACCCTTCGGCAGATATTATAAATTGATAGCAGCTGCAGCATTCCCGTGCTCACAGGTCACGGAAATGCATGATGATAACAGCATCAATGATGGTTATACATGAACTCATTCATGCCCACTTCCCACACTAGAACATGCGTGATAAAAGCTCTCGTCTGCAACAAATCAAACAATTTACGGTCTATAAATTCTGACGTCACCTAGGCGGACAGGTTTTAGAGCAACTCATTTCCAGGTATTACTGTCATCATTTCTGAATAAAACCGGGAACATTCTAGTGCTGTCCCTGATAAACTGGTCGTGACACGCAAGTAGGGAGGAAACGAGGACTTTTTAACATGTGAATGCAAAAAGTAGGGAGACACCGACATGGACGCGTGAGAAGATTATGGCAGCCCAGGACATCAATAACAAAGTAAAACGTAAAGGGCCTCTTTTGACACGGTTTCCTTGAATATATTTCAACTGTTGTATTTAATTTTCTTTACGTCATGTGTCATAATGTTCTCAAAATCAAATGTCAGAATGTTCTAATATCAAGCGTCAAACCTTTCTCAATGTCAAGTGTCAGAATGTTCTAATATCAAGTGTCAGAATATTCTAACACCAAGTGTCAGTATTTTCTAACACCAAGTGTCAGAATGTTCTAACATCAAGTTACGGTATGTTCTAACATCAATTGACAGAATGTTCTAACATCAAGTGTCTGTATGTTCTAACACCAAGTGTCAGAATGTTCTAACACCAAGTGTCAGTATGTTCACGGAGTGTCAGAATGTTCTAACATTAAGCGTCTGAGTGTTGTAACATAAAATGACAGAATGTTCTAACATCAAGTTACGGTATGTTCTAACATCAATTGTCAGAATGTTCTAACATCAAGTGTCGGTATGTTCTAACACCAAGTGTCAGAATGTTCTAACATCAAGTTACGGTATGTTCTAACACCAAGTGTCAGAATGTTCTACCACCAAGTATCAGTATGTTCATGGTGTGTCAGAATGTTCTAACATCAAGTGTGGGTATGTTCTAACACCAAGTGTCAGAATGTTCTAACACCAAGTGTCAGTATGTTCATGGAGTGTCAGAATGTTCTAACATCAAGCGTCAGAGTGTTCTAACATAAAATGACAGAATGTTCTAACATCATGTAACTTCAGTACTGAAACGTGTAACAAATAAACAAAAAAGTACATATACCTGGTCAGTAAGTAGCACTAGAGGTATCAGAAACGAGGTAAAGGATGAGCACAACTTCGACATAACGCCGACCTGCTCTAGCACAGAATTCAAAGAATGAATTTGACCGGGGGAAAAGGGGGGGGGGGGGGGGGGAATCATGCGAACAAGTTCTTGCAGACAGAGGGATAAGTAGATAACTAGGCAGGTAAAAATAAAACCAGGATATTATGACTCGTAATAAGAGATATTGAGGTTTATTACTGCAAATACAGGAGGGAAAAATAAACAGAGATGGTAGAAGAAACTATGTTACACGTACATGCAAGAGCGTCAAAGTTGATACTCTTGCAGAGACGAAAGGAATTGCCGTAATCAGGTCTAGAGACTACGTTGTCGCAGCTCCCGGTACATACGAGTGAATGTCATTAAGTAACAGGAGTTTTATTACAAAGTGCTTGGCAGTGTATGGACAACGGGTAATCTTATTTCAGGACACACATTGGCTCTGTATAGGGGTCGTGAGGATAGAGCAGTCTGCGCATGCGAAATAGAGATTACTGAATGACTACTCCACTATCGACATACACCGCGTAAGAACAATAAGCCGTTATTCGTTTTTTGTGTGGTCAGAGAGTGTTCATTCTTGTGAAATCTACAGAAAAATAATGATTCAGTATTGAGACAGTTGTTTGAGTGAGTGTATAAATGGGTAGAAAGATTTCAAAATGGAAGCACATGAATTCGCTGGGAAAGTCATGGATATCTAGGGCCATATATTGGTGCCTTTCCAGGAAAGGAGTGACAGTGTGACTTGATGCAGTGACATACTAGTGAGCAAACTGAAGCCCGCGATACGATCGAAACACCGGGAACTTCTATCAAAAGAGGTATTGGTGCTGCACGACAACGCCGGCACTGATACGGTTGCGCATACCATTGAGTATACTATGTGCTCAGTAATTTGAGGTCTTGAAACAGGCAGGGAGACTTTTTTGAGAAATAATACACATGACAACATGTTAAGAAAGATATGAAATTTAGAGTTCGTCATGAAAAACTGCCGGCTTTCTGGCCTAGAGGTTAGCAACTTTCTCCGTAATCTCCGTAAGTAACGTGACGACGGTGAGAATCAGCAGTGGTTCGAATCGCGTCAGTAACTTACGGGGTATGTAAGCCGGCCGCTCAGAAAGCAATGGCAAACTACTGAGCGTAATCTTGCCAAGAAATCAACATGCAACTGAAAGATGCTGATGTTGACAGCGATGTCCTGTAAAGGATATGCAAAACATTTGTTACACATGAAAAACTGACAGAGTCATTTGCAAAACTTACTAGCGTGCAAGAGGGCTGCCGTCATGTCTTCTTCTTCTTCTTCAGCGTTCCGAGCCATTGAGGTTCTTTGCTGCAGATACAATCCGTCTCCATTCGTCTCTCTGGTTGACCTTCTCTTGCCAGTCGTTGATTCCAAGTGCTTGTACGGTCTGTATATATATATATGTCTCATGTCACCATTATTATTTTTACTGACTATGGACTGAGTCATTAAAATAACAATAAGTCCCGCAAGAAATGGAATCTAATAGACTCTAACAAAACAACTTGATTATTTGGACTTCGCCGACGACACCGCTTTCCAGTCACACACACACACACGTTCAAACACAAGATAAACTAATCACATTTGATGAGACATCACAGCCTTTAGGTCTAAACATTCATAGATGAAGATGAAGATTTCATATTGGAAAGGCAAAGATAATGAGACGAGACCAACACATAGCATCTTGATCTCCATTAGTGAAACCTCACTTGATCTCCCTTGATTAAACCCCAATAATACACCTATTTGGGAAGCAGTGTAGACAAACCTGGGGGAGAAGATAGAGATGTTGAAATAAGAATACAAAAGGCGAGGGGAGTTTTCATAACACTAAGAAATGTTTGGAAATCAAAGAAGGTTTAACATAACATTAAACTTAGAATATTTAGAATACTTCAATGCTAAATCGGTTCTACTGCATGCATTAGAAACGTTTAGAATAACTAATAGAATCACCAATGAACCACACACCATTCACCAATTGGTGTCTGCGCAAGATAGTGGGAACAAACTGGTATGACATAATTTCCAGTGTGACGCACAAAGGGAGAGCTAAACACATTCAGTGAACCAAGAGGTCAGGAAAAGACACTGGAGCTAGTTATGAAATACTCATTGTGATAACCTCAAGACAATATAACTAGACACTCTCTTGTCTGGAACTTACAAGGCAAACGAAATAGCTAGAGAGCTAACAATAAATGGAGAAGGGAAATACAGACAGAAATAAATAGTAATGGGAATATACGGAGAGAGCTGCAAAGAAAGCAAAAGCTAGGCGGCTTGGTGTGGTTTGATTGAGGCCGTTTGCTCCAATAGAGGTGAAGTGCAGAAGAAGAAACACTCAATTGTAACAGCGATGGTAATCACTGGCAGATACTACAGTAGATGATGGGAGGATTTCACATATACTATGTCACGGCACAATCAGACAGGGTGTCCAGATCCCATTCTTGTTACCTTTCCTTCCCAGAATATTTCCAGAATAGTTTTTTTCTTTAGCCTTCGCTTGCCTTGAACTCAAGCGTAGTCTTTACATGTGCTTCTGCATCTAGTAACACTGGACTGATTTTTGCTTGCGGATTAGCTTCTCCTATTACCCGTGTCCCTCGCCATCAGACGAATCCACTCCGACTTCAAAGGTACTTGTAATTTAGGTCCCCAAGTCAAGGACGAGAAGTCAACATTTTAGTCCAACTGTCCGGTGTCGGGTTTGAACTCGCTACATCTGTATCACCATAACGGATGTTTAGGAGCGAATGCTCTTATCCATTCGTTCATGCATGACCTCCATCCTCAGAATAGATTCACAATTACTGAGTAGCCATGTTACCAGCCCTTGTGGTCACTAAAATGTCTGCCACTTCTGGACATTGAGCTGGAAGAATAGTTTGGGCCAGGAAGTGCAGAAACTGTGTGATAGCACAGCCTATAGGTACACGAAACAGCGGGCATACACGCTTGAATGTAACTGAATCTGTAAACAGCTAATCATGATATGGTAGTGACCGCTGGCGCTATGGCTAAGCATGTTCAGAAACAAGGTGTCTCTCTTTGCCTGGGTCGACGTGATCCGTTAGCGAGGGAACAGGGTAAACGTCGAAGTGACGAGTTTGAATCAAATTTCTATGTAGATTTAATTTGTTCTGTAATATCAACTTCACCGAGAAGCAAGCACGACAGGGGCCTTCGTATGGTCAGATTCAGCCCAATCCCCTTTCCGCTTAACTTCCCAACTCTCCTGGGGGGACCCACCAGGGTCAAAGCCTGGGTCAAGACACTGTCTTTCTCCTGTCGTGCAATCACTACCCTGCTTTGAAGCTTTGAGACGTGTTGACAATCTATTTCACTTATGCCAATTATGCTGATATGTTTGCCTATCCACAAGACGTCATATATGTGGGATTCGCCGACTTGTGGCTAGGCATATAGTGTGTTTTTCGATATCTTTGCCAATTCCGCGCCATCATTGATTACCAGCATCCGCCCTGATAGTGAACTGCCCGCATGAGCTCCAGGAGGTCTTCCATTTCATTGTTTAGTACTTCATTTTATGGGCAATAAAATAACAGTGCTTCCGTGGACATCGTTTATGTGGTCAGAATTGTATCCATGGTTGTTTTATTATTCTAGGAGAAGTTTTTATGTTCGATTGAGTTTCTTGTTTAATGTCCGTACAGGACATTCCTTTTTATTTGTCATTTGCATGATACCGCAGGGCATAAACACGCGTTGACAAGTTTAATGAGTGCTCAGATGAGCTTTACATTGGCAGCAATCTTTATACCGTTAGGACATTTATGTTATCAGTAGATTAATTATGTTTGCTGTGTAAGCTGTTTATTTCTGTTTGACTCATCGATAGGTTTGTATTCATCATCATCATGTGCCATGCCGATAAGCGTGGACGGTCATGTTTCGTCGACTAACTCGATCACCAGAGTGGTGAATCAGCTCAGTGTTCTTGTTTCAACCATGCCGCTGGCTAAGCCATCCAGGTATTTATTTCTCTGCCTTCCCCTTGTTCTCTTCCCCTCGATCTTGCCAGTTGTCACCAAGTTCTCCAATTGATTTCTTCTCATAACGTGACCAAAATATTGTGACTTTCTACGTCTACTTTCCATAATCAGTTTACGATTTTAATTTGTTCCTTGCAGGACTCATTGGTTTTTCTATCTGTCTATAGAACGCTTTGCATTTTCCCCAGAAACCATATTTATACTGCCGTTCTCGGCTTGGGCATGTATAGCATTTGCTACATAAGTCAGTTATGTTCAGGTTAGCTAGTTAAAGGAAATTGCATTCCCCACAGCAACCATTAAATAAATAAGAACCACCTACGCTGTAATGGTGAGTGGCGGTGCAAAACTCAAGTAAATTGGAAACGTCTTCAACATGTGGACCTTGTTAATTATCTTGGCGCGGTCGCAGTATCGGATGGAAGATATCTTTTTGAGATTAGAATGTGAATTACCTTGGCAAAAATAGTCTCCTTTGATGGGACACATATTCACCAATAAAAGGTTGTAAGGTGTTTTTGAGGAAAATAATTTATAAATAGAATATGAAGCCTGTACAGTTGAATGTCTGTGGCGAAGGGATTACAAATGCAATTCGTAATCCCGCATACCGCGTTGAAAACACAGCCGCGAGCGATTTGGAATCAGACTGCCTTGTGTTGGTTAACATACAAAGGTATGAATGTCGGTCGTTTAAGAACAATGGCAAACTACCGAACGTCAATTTGCCAAAGAGATTACAAACAGTCTTGGAGTTGACTGCGACGTCCTGTAAAGGATATGTAACTAACTAAAAAACTAATAATTGAATTAATGTGAGAACTGAACATGAAGCAAACAATTGCAGAAGCATATACGCAGATGCACGCCGCAATATATGTTAAATGTCCGCAGATGTAAAGTTCCAACAGCCTTGCACACCGCTATGGTTTCTGGACTTCAGAAGTAAAGAAGAACTGTACAATGTTGTCTCCTCCTACTCTCTATCTGTAATCGTCAATCTTGATAGAATATGCTTGGGGCTAATTTCCTTCTACAGTCTCAGATGAATTGATTACACTGGCGATGGAATACTCTACTAAAGGGGATAATGTTATATGTAGACAGTTAAGAGTTATTGTGTTTGCTGCATATTCTTTACAGGACGTAGCAGTAAACTCCAGAATTTTGTGTGGCTGTGTGTGTTTCCTGGGAAAGTTTATGTTCAGCAGTTTAACATTGCTATCTGAACGACAGGTACGCATATCATTGTATAGAAACCAACGCAAGGCGGTCTGCTTCCAAATCGCCAACAGCCGTGTTTTGATCGGCGGTACGCGATATTAGGAATTGCATTCGTAACTCCTTCGCCACAGAGCCGGCTTGTTATGAGAGGAGATCCATATTTAAAAAAAACAAACAACAACAACAGCAACAAATACAACGACAAAAGTACCAACATGAAATATTAATGGAGGCATAGCAATAAGTATAAAAAGAGAAATATACCTGGTTGTTTGTGGCCAAATGGCATAATGATCACAAGAATACAGACCAGTTACGAGACAGGCTATTGTGGCGTGTCAGTGAACCAAGATGGCAAAAACTAAGGGCAGGGGCATATGATGATGAACTGACTTGTCCATCTATCAATAGCTTTGAGTTTGCCATGTTAATTAACCAGCGTAGCCGTTAAGTAATATTAAACTCTCACAACTTAACCAAAGCCTTGGAAATAAGTAAAAGACTGGATATCTTGAACTAGATAAGTTGAACATTCTTTACAGGACATCGCAGTCAGCTCCAGCATTTTAGAGTGTTTGTGATTTACTAGACATGTTTAGTTAGTTAGTCGCGGTTCCAACCTCTCAGCAACGGGTCGTCCCCATTATGCTCCGTTTCTGTGCCTGTGAATGTCACAGAAAATGCTCCTCACTGCCCCATGTGAAAAGTGGACCAGACGGAAGTATCAACAAACCAAAAGCCAATACAGGTAACTGAGCATAATGCCGCGGCCAGAATGCCAACACAAAAGTCCTCCATGAAAAATTTAGTTCATCGTCGATGGAAGCGGCAGTCACTGGAAGACCCTCAGGCACACATTACTGCATAATGCAAACGTTGCTGAGAGAACCACCTTTGGTAAGGATGGCTCTCATGTCCTTTCAGGACCCATCCCCCACTGGTCCAAGTCTGACACCCAGCTCGTGCCTGTGGCTCCTAGTAGCTGTCAGCATGCGACAGCGGCCACCCCCCGGGAAAAAGCTGTGAGAGGCTGGCTAAACCAGGCATGGGTATCCGATTTGGTGTCAAACCAAGAGGTAAACTAGGGTATGCCTACCCAGCATGTGAAGACAGGATTCGGCAGACTGCGCGGAAGAAATCATTCCTGATTCAACGGGCAAGACGGCGTTTACCTGCAAAGCGTTGTGGAACGTAATGAGCACGGCAAGGCACGTAGAGCGCCCTGGTCATCCACTGCACCTGTATTCGTCTCCAATCGTCTCGACTTGTCTTGCCACTGGACTCAGATGGACTCAGGCGAGAGAGTGAGGTCGACGAATTGCGCAACTCTTCCTCACTTTAATCCAAGTCATCGCGCAAGTCATTCTTCATCCAACGTCACATATCACCTTCAAGCCCTGTGGCGATGGGCGAGCGGGAAAGCGGCAGGCGTGGGTACGCTGGCAGCCGTAGTCGCAGACCTGCACACAGGCGGCTCAGGCCATATGGTCGTCTTTTACTGACCGGAGCAGCAGTGGGATTCGGCAGCCCCCTGAGCGACTGAGCAGCCCTCTATAGGAACACACTGCTCACCTCCATAGCATGAGGAAGGGGCTAGAAAAGGTGCCCTAAACATTGTCTGCTTCATCACTACCTAACCAGCTAGCCGCGGTTGGTGGGTACCCTAAACTGCGGTCGACATACAAAGAAAGATAAAACAAGCAAAGCTAAAAGAGTAAACCATATTCCCTTAACAATTGGAACTTGGAATGTATGCACCCTACTTGACAGAGACGGCGCGTCGGGTCCAGAGAGACGAACAGCACTGACTGGGAGAGAGCTGGGCAGGTACAACATCGACATTGCAGCCTTGAGCGAGACACGACTTGCAGAAGAAGGCCAAATCTGTGAAATTGGAGCCGGCTACACATTTTTCTGGAGTGGAAGGAAAAGCGAGGAAAGACGCCAATCCGGTGTGGGATTTGCCATTAAGTCGGCCCTGGTCGGCAAATTAGCTGGATTTCCAAAGGCTATAAACGACAGGCTCATGACCATGAAGTTGCCTCTGCTGAATGGAAGGAAGCACGCAACCATTGTGAGTGTCTACGCACCAACTATGACCAACGAAGTTGATGTCAAGAACAAGTTCTATGAGGACCTGCACAATGTATTAACATCTGTTCCCAAAGGAGACAAACTTATACCCCTTGGGGATTTCAATGCCAGAGTAGGCACGGACACCACCTCTTGGAGTGGCATTATTGGAAAGCATGGAGTCGGAAATTGTAACAGCAATGGACTCCGCCTCCTTCAGACATGTGCCGAACATGATCTCCTGATTACGAACACAATTTTCCGTCTCCCCATGAGAAATAGGACATCGTGGATGCACCCTCGCTCGAAACACTGGCACCTCATTGACTATGTCATCGTCAGGAGGAGTGACAGACAAGACGTTCGAGTGACAAAATCCATGTGTGGTGCCGAATGTTGGACAGACCATCGTCTCATTGTCTCGAAAATGAACATCCACATCAGGCCACCACGGCGTCCTCAAGGGGCGAAAATGCAAACAAAGCTAAATGTCACCCGCCTAAACAGCAAGAAAATGCAGCAGTCGTTTGAAAATATGCTGGAAGACCGCCTCAAGCCCAATGCTGAAGCTAAACAGGATACAGAAACAGAATGGAGAGCCCTAAAGGACACAATTTACAACACTGCTACGGAAATCCTGGGTCCAGCCCCCCGAAAGCATAAAGACTGGTTTGATGAAAATTCCGAAGACATCAACCAATTGCTGGCCGAGAAACATCTTCTCCTCAAGGCACATTTGAATGACCCAAAGTCAACATAAAAAAAGATGCTTTCAAGAACATTCATAGAGTAGTGCAGCAGAAACTTCGGCACATGCAGGACTCCTGGCTGAGCAGCAAAGCTGATGAAATTCAGGGCTTTGCTGACAGACATGATATGAAAAACTTCTACGACTCACTGAAAGCGGTCTATGGTCCTTCATCACCAGGCATAGTTCCCCTCCTCAGTGCAGATGGGGGAACATTGGTCACCGACAAGAAAGAAATCCTCCAACGCTGGGCAGAGCATTTCAGCAACATCTTAAATGCAACTTCCTTCTTCGATGATGAAACCATCAACTGCCTTCCTCAAGTTCCCACCAATGAGACTCTTGATGACCTGCCAACCATAGTGGAAATAAACAAAGCCATCCAGCAACTCTCCAGCGGCAAGGCACCTGGTCCTGACTCCATCCCAGCAGAGATATACAAGGCAGGTGGGCCGGTCCTAACAGAGCAGCTTCACCAAGTCTTCACAAACATATGGATGAACGAGACCATGCCACAAGATTTTAAGGACGCGTCAATAGTCCACCTTTACAAACGTAAAGGAAACCGCCAATCCTGTGACAACCACGGAGGCATCTCCTTGCTTTCAATTGCAGGGAAGATACTCGCCAGAATTCTTCTCAATCGCCTCACAGCCCATCTCGATCAAGGTCTTCTTCCTGAGAGTCAATGTGGCTTCAGAAAAGAACGTGGAACTGTTGACATGATTTTCGCTGCAAGGCAGCTGCAAGAGAAATGTCAGGAACAGAACTGCGAAATGTTCTCCACTTTCATTGACCTTACCAAGGCTTTTGATACAGTCAGCAGAGAAGGACTGTGGAAGATTATGGCAAAATATGGCTGTCCACGAAAGTTTGTCCAAATAGTGCGGCTATTTCATGACGGCATGCAGGCAAGAGTACAGGAAAATGGTGAACTGTCTGAACCCTTTCCTGTCACCAATGGAGTGAAGCAAGGATGTGTCCTGGCACCAACACTGTTCAGCCTCATGTTTTCAGCCATGTTGATGAATGCCTTCGAGAACGACGACATTGGAATAGACATCAACTACCGTATGGATGGAAAGTTATTCAATCTCAGAAGGCTGAAAGCTAAAACCAAAATTAACAGCGGCACCGTCAGAGAGCTCCTGTTTGCTGATGATTGCGCTCTATACGCCAACTCAGAGGCGGACATGCAACATAATGTTTCAGCTTTCTCACATGCCTGTGCCAACTTTGGGCTCAATATCAACTTGGAGAAGACTGTAGTTATGTACCAGCCAGCTCCAGGGAATAATCACACTGTGCCGAATATCAAAGTGAATGATCATAGACTAAGTGTTGTGGACAAATTCACCTATCTTGGCAGCACCGTGTCACAAGCTGCCACAATCGATGACGAAGTGAATGCAAGAATCTCCAAGGCCAGTGCAGCCTTTGGCAGACTGTACAAGAATGTATGGGACAGAACTGGAATAAGCCTGCAAACAAAGCTAAAAGTCTACAAAGCAGTTGTATTATCCACACTGCTATATGCTTGTGAAACCTGGACTGTTTATCAGCGACACGCTAGGAAATTAAACCACTTCCACACAGTCTGCCTAAGGAAGCTACTAAAGATTAAATGGCAAGACAAGATTCCAGACACTGAAGTCCTAGAAAGAGCATCCATGTCCAGTATCCACACTCTACTGATGAAGAATCAGATTCGCTGGGCTGGTCACTTGACTCGCATGCCAGATCACAGGCTCCCTAAACGAATTTTTTACAGCGAACTGCGTTGTGGTAAATGCCCCCAAGGTGGCCAGAGGAAACGTTTTAAAGACCCTCTGAAAATTTCACTGAATGCTTTTGGAATTCATCATGACACCTGGGAGGCTGCAGCCAGAGACAGAAATTCGTGGCGTGCATCATTGCGCAAAGGTGCAGTCATATGTGAGGCAACCAGGACTGCAAGAGCTGTGAAGAAAAGGCAGGACTTTTGTGTTGGCATCCTGTACATTATGTACAGTGACATGTTTTTACATCTGTCCGAGGTTGTTTTGTTGCGCGAACTGCATTTCGGAGAAAAAATGGCGTGGCTGGCTAGAAAACATCTAGAAACGGAACAACATCATCTAGAAACATCGAGACTTTGTAAGTGAACATATGGTTGAGAAAGTGACTGCCACTTCCATCAAGGATGAATGTTTCGTGGAGGACTTTTGTAGTAACATTCTGGCGGCGGTATTGTGCACAGTGTGCCTGAGCGGGCTGTTGTTTGTCGAGACACCTATCTTTAACACTTTTCACATGGAGCAGTCAGGAACAATTTATGTGATATTCACTAGCACAGCAACGGAGCGTAGTGGGGACGACCAGTTGCGATGATGTTGGAACCGCGACTAATTAACTTAACTAACTAACCTGATGTTGTGACTTTTATAACTAGTGGAAGATGCATTACTCTTTCATTTCACTACGTTACATTTCTCACATTGTTAACTTAAAATAAAATCGTCAATTTGTTTTTGCCCACAGTGTGCCTTTGTTGAAACAACTGCCTTCAGACAAGCTAGCAAAAATAGCTGATGTTCTAGAATATGTAAGTATTTCACTTTCACTTGTAACTGTTGATTACGTATCTGTAATATGTATATTCCTGGCCTAGAGGTTAGCAACTTTTCTCCGTAATCTCGTATACTCTCGTAAGTAACGTGACGACGGTGAGAATCAGCAGTGGTTCGAATCGCATCGGTAACTTACGGGGTATGTGAGCCGGCCGCTCAGAAAGCAATGGCAAACTACTGAGCGTAATCTTGTCAAGAAATCAACAATCAGCTGAAAGATGCTCATGTTGACAACGATGTCCTGTAAAAGGATATGCAAATTTAAAAAAAAAATATGTATATGCCACTATCTGTCTTGTTCCTATAAATAAATAAAAAAATACGATTGAATGGAGAAATTGAATCTGAAAAAGTGATATGGTCGATTTATTTATTATCTTCATCTTGGCATTATAAATAAATAATTAAATAAAGCAACTGATAATCCGATTTCTCTTCAAGAGGCGAATTGATACACTAATTTAGGTAGCAATATAGTCACAGATCTTAAGAAACAAATGAAGATCGTAAGCTGATTAGAGTCATTAGACGTAGAGAATCAAAATTTTGTGGGCATGTTATGAGAAGAAATGAATTGGAGAACTTGGTGACAACTGGCAAGATCGAAGGGAAGAAACCAAGGGGAAGACCGAGAAGTAAATACCTGGATGGCTTTGCCACGTGGCATGGTCGAGACAGGAACACAGAGCTGAGCCACGACTCTGGTGATCGAGTGAGATGGCAGAACATGACCGCCCACGCTTAATGGCATGGTACAGTCACTTGTTTTCCCGGGAGGAATGTGGAATCAACAAGCACATCTTCAAACTTATTATCTGTTGGGATTATTGACTGACTTCTGTCTACACTCCTCCCTTCTGTCTTCCCTTCCATATATCTATTTCTTTCACTCTCTCTGTTATTCCCTCAACACATACTCCGACAACAGTTCCTTTCAACGATAAATAAAAGATTTATTAATAAAAACTATGTCTGGTGTATGTATGGACTGTGCAATCGTAGTTGATAGTGTATTCTATTGTTGGTGCCAGAATGAACTCTGAATGTCTAGCAGCGGTGTCACATCTCGCCCACTCATTATGCAAAACCACAGGACAGCACATCAAACAGGAAAGATCTCACCCTGGATGATCCGTATGCTTGAGTCTGATGGTAAATCCGTTATTGAATGAAACAAAACTGTTCACCACTGGATCACTGTACAGTAATAATATTCCAGTAAGTTTATGCCTGTGCCCGAGTCTGTTTCATGAAGGTAATTATCCAACATCGGAAAAAACCACATCACCACAGTTCGGCATATTGTCGTTAATGAGTAGCAATGTTTTTACTTGTCTATTCTTTCTTCACTAGGCATACAAGACGTATGCAGTTTATTTTTTTTGCTTTCTGCAAACTTATATTACTTTGTTCCTTATTACTTTGGTTATCTGGATCTTCTTTTTCAAAGTTCCTTTAAAAGTATAGTTTATTTCTTATTTGATCCTGTCTAATTTATTACTTGGTTTATTGGGGTATTTGCTCTCCCACAAATGAAATGTCTTGAGTTTTCAACCAAGCTTTTCCAGCAAACAAGAAGTATGTGTCTATCTTCTTTGCTATATCTGGATAGGAGTTGGAACCTGTGAAAAGTATAACAGATCCAGTGATAAGCGTCTGCCACTTAATACTACTTATGCAAGTGTCCTTCTCCAGCCATAATGACAAGGCTTCCGAAGTAAACACCCACATAAGACATATGAATTCACCAAAGTCTAAACTATTCCCTAATAGAAAGCAATGGTAAACGCTATGCACACACATCTATTTTCCTATGCTAAAACTATACTCTAATATATTAATACCTTATATATGCACTTATCCTCCTGGAATCGAAATACACTAGCGATTAACACACTAATATCCCATATTCTATCAACCATTAGGGACGTGTATTTCTTTCCCCACTCAGGAAGCATAGATCATTCAGCCCAGTTTGGAACACACACTAACCAGAAACCCCAGGTTCGGCTATTTATAACGAGTGTCCCATCATCCGTTGATTGTTTGATCTACAATCAAATTTGCCGTATCCTTCCCATCAAAAAACGGTGAAATCACGTAGTGGTTAGTTGTTCGTTTCTCTCCGTTGTTACGCTGTTCTCCCGTTAATCTCTGGTCGCACTTCAAAGAAATCTATGCTTTGATCACCGTCTTTCCGTTCCCAGTTTTCCTGTCCGTTCGTTTTCCCGTCGGCCGATACGAGCGGCAGCCACTGACCTCGGCGAGTACCTGTATCCTATTTTTATATTCGGAGGTCAATGATCTTTACTTTATTCCTCCTCTCAGAATGAAGTACACAATTGTTAACCCTCCTCCTTCATTGCATTTTGATATGTAAGTTATCAAGGAATCACTAAACTGCAGTTTTTCCGTGACATAGGCCCCCTCTTAAGAGAGTTGACCGCGTCGACTCTCATCCAATGTAGTTTTGATTCCTATGATCATCCAACTTATTCCTCTTCCTCTGGAGTTTGGATGTCTAGATAAGAAATCCTGCTCCTAAATTCTCCTTACCAAGGATGTATTCCACTGTGAAGTCCTGTTGCAACAACAACGTCCATCACATCCACCGTGCGTTGAGCTTCTGCGAAGTAGCTATGAACATCACGTGTTGATATGAATGGATCCTCACATGGATCAGCACCTCATCCAGTAGGCGACCTCATAGACACCCTACCCTACTACTCATGATCACCATTAGTGTTGGCACATCGCCCCTGTACGTTCAGTCGACCTCCTTTCGACTGGTGTAAGCGATTGCTCACAATACAGACGGATTGTCCCATCCTGACTGTAACACTGTTTCCATATTCTCTTGGTTTCCCCCGGCTTTTCCTCTGGGGATGTTCCGCCTCGTCCTCGTTGGACCGAGTCTTTCCCAAATCTCCTGGACTTTTGCTTCCAGGACCATCTTGAGCGATATTGTATCGGGTCAGCCAATCTTCGGTTGGAGTCCTGAGTATTTCTCGCCTTTCCCGACGCTACCCACCCCTTCTGAACTTGGTTACTAGGGCAGGTTTCCCTCTTGTACTTTCCCTGACGTGCGATTTCCCTCCTCCCTCCGTTGGGTAAATCTGACCTATCACGTACTGTCCCATAGGCTCTCCTATGTTGTACTGGCGATCTCGGGTCTTCGTCTGGACTGGTAACCTTTGTCCCAATGGCTGCCATCACCATAAAGTGCGAAGCTTTAATCTCGGATCTCTCCTCATATTTCCTAATGAGATGTCTAGGGAGATTTTTCTGCTCTTCCCCGATCCGTATTTTGTAGATGTTCTTGGACACCACCTTTTCCACAGGATAAGGTCCTTTCCATCCTACTTGGAGTATACTGGTCTCTGCTGGACTCCACACTTCCACTTGGTCTTCCACTTTAAGAGCTATGTTACTCTTCGTCCGCTTGTTGGGTGGTGCGTTCTGGCACTCCGAACAAGACTTCAACCACCGGCGTACATCTCCGGTCATTCCTGGCCAGCAATAATGGCCGGAAATGTGCTGCAAGGTCTCTCTGACACCCATATGTCGATTCTCGGCTAGGATGTGTCCACTCTGAAGAATATGAGGACGGTGGGTCTCTGGAACCACCCACTGCTCGTGCAGGTTATCTTCCCTCCCATCTCTCCTATAGAGTAGTCGATTCTTCAGAAAGTACTGTCCCCGTTCTGGTGGCTCAGCACTTCTTTGCAGCTTCCTGTAGCAAGGACGCAACGTAGTATCCTTCCTCTGGGCAGTATGCAATTCTCCTATCCCTGAGTTGTCGCATAGTGTCTCTGCCTCTTTTTCCTTCCCTTGAAATCCACTGGCAACTGCTCCCTTGTGGGCTGGCTGTTTGGGCATCCCCAAAAAGACATATTTTGTGCCAATGATCATTGGGAATAGGGAGTCAGCTAATACAGCCGCAGGAATAATGCCCGTGACGTACCTGGATTTAATCTCCACCTTGGCGATTGGCAGCGTCATGGTAACAGCACTCCTCATTGCCGGCTGTATCTCTATGGTCTCCCCTGTAAGTTGGTCTGGGCTTACCAAGCTGGCGTCCACCACCGCTTCCCCATCCAAACCGGTATCGTAGAGACAAGCAACCTGTTGGCCATTTACTTCAATCAGTTCCACCACAGGTGGTCTCTCTTGGTCCGGAGTGTCTTCCATCTCCTTGACCGTTTCCTTGCCTTCCTCCTTTGATTCCTCGAGGTTGGTTATGCAATTGGCGTCTTCTGCCTTGCATCTGCAGTCCACAGTATTATGTGTTGTCGACTGGCAGGGTGTGCACCATGTTCCCTTCCTAGGTTCCGTGTGTCCTTTTTGTTCCTTTCTCCTTCGCCGACCTCAGCCTTGTCTGTGATCACCGTCGCAGGAATCACTTTGCATGCTGCGAAGTAAGAACTTTTAGGTTTCGATCTGCAGTCCTTCGTGTTATGAGATGGCACCTTGCAGAATGAACACCACTTCTCGGACCACTGTCGTTTCGCTGGAGAATTCGAGGTGTTCTGGTTTCCTTCCTTCACCTTCTCTGAACTCTCCTCTGTGTGCTTTATATAAGGTTCCACTTTTTCTCCTTCCCAGTTTTTAGGTTTCTTTTTCTCTTGTTTCTCCTGACCTTTGGTTTGAATACTGAGTTCCGCAGCCTCCCCATGTACCTCTACGAATCGTTCCGCCAGCTTATTCACAACATCAATCCGTTCCGCCCCTTGTTCTCCCAAGAAGGTTCTGAGAGGTTTCGACATTTGCTTTCGCATCTGGTCGACCACCATCATCTCTTCGAGACTCTCGTAATCCCTCTTGAATTCTGCCAAGTCCATCCATTTCTGGAGATAGGATTTCAGCCTCAGACTGTAGGCGGCGAATAGCTCTCCCGGCTCTCGTCTAGACGATCTAAACTTCTTCCGATACGTTTGTGCTGTGACTTCATAATGCTTCATCAAAGCGGCTTTCAATTCCTCGTACTGATTTTCATGTCCTGGTGGTAGGCGTGTGTAGACCTCGTAACCTGAACCACGTAAGGCCTGGGATAATTTAAGAGCCCATCGGGTTCTATCCAGTCCCATAGCGACTGCCATGGCCTCGAACCGATCCAAACACTGGTATATCTTCTCTTTACTTTCATCAAAGACCGCCAAGGGAAACTTCATGGCATGGTAACCCTGTCCAATCATGTGGGTTGCCCCAGGTGAAGAAGAACTTCCTTCCACTCCATCTATGACTCCCTTAGTTTGTGTCTTGAGTTCTAACACTTTCATGCTGTATTCATGTTCTCTGATCTTTGTGGCTTCTTCTGCATCCAACTGGGCCTTTCGATCTTCCCTTTCTGCTTCCAACTGGGCCTTACGATCTTCCCTTTCCGCCTGGCGAAATTCTCGCTCCCTTTCCTGTATGTAATCAGTTAGCTCCGAACCAGATAACCCAATTTCCTCTCCGTTTGCCCTCAGTTCAGCGGTAGTTATTTTGGGAGTGACCATAGTTAAAGCAGGTAGGTCAGCAAGTTGAGTAAAGACACCTCAAGGCAGTAAAGAAGTACTCACTATAACCAGATAATCTATTATAACCTATATCAATTATCTATGTCTATTAAATATTATTAATCTACAACACCACACAGTACATCACAACCACTCTCTCATCCACACGAGGAGATATAGGATAAAGACTTATGTAGACGTGTGACCGTGTGACTAGGTATGTAATGTGTCTTACCACCTATCCACATTCACCCTGTCTGGAACTTTCTCACTGTAAAGTCACCAGCATTAATGAATTGTTTCTACCATAAATGTAATGGCACCATATATCCAATGGACGTCCTTCCATTAAAAGTCATCAATGTATACTTATTTTTATTCCCATCAGTATGTCCCAACATGCAGGTACTCCGCTATGCCTGTGCCAATATGCAGGTACCCCTCTATGCATATGCCCTGTCATGCCGCCAGGTCATATGGGTATTATGTTGTACCCCGCTCGCTCCACCAATTGTGTCACTTGTTTTCCCGGGAGGAATGTGGAATCAACAAGCACATCTTCAAACTTATTATCTGTTGGGATTATTGACTGACTTCTGTCTACACTCCTCCCTTCTGTCTTCCCTTCCATATATCTATTTCTTTCACTCTCTCTGTTATTCCCTCAACACATACTCCGACAACAGTTCCTTTCAACGATAAATAAAAGATTTATTAAGAAAAACTAGGTCTGGTGTATGTATGGACTGTGTAATCGTAGTTGATAGTGTAATCTATTGTTGGTGCCAGAATGAACTCTGAATGTCTAGCAGAGGTGTCACATCTCGCCCACTCATTATGCAAAACCACAGGACAGCACATCAAACAGGAAAGATCTCACCCTGGATGATCCGTATGCTTGAGTCTGATGGTAAATCCGTTATTGAATGAAACAAAACTGTTCACCACTGGATCACTGTACAGTAATAATATTCCAGTAAGTTTATGCCTTTGCCCGAGTCTGTTTCATGAAGGTAATTATCCAACATCGGAAAAAACCACATCACCACAGTTCGGCATATTGTCGTTAATGAGTAGTAATGTTTTTACTTGTCTATTCTTTCTTCACTAGGCATACAAGACGTATGCAGTTTTATTTTTCTTTGCTTTCTGCAAACTTATATTACTTTGTTCCTTATTACTTTGGTTATCTGGATCTTCTTTTTCAAAGTTCCTTTAAAAGTATAGTTTATTTCTTATTTGATCCTGTCTAATTTATTACTTGGTTTATTGGGGTATTTGCTCTCCCCACAAATGAAATGTCTTGAGTTTTTCAACCAAGCTTTTCCAGCAAACAAGAAGTATGTGTCTATCTTCTTTGCTATATCTGGATAGGAGTTGGAACCTGTGAAAAGTATAACAGATCCAGTGATAAGCGTCTGCCACTTAATACTACTTATGCAAGTGTCGTTCTCCAGCCATAATGACAAGGCTTCCGAAGTAAACACCCACATAAGACATGAATTCACCAAAGTCTAAACTATTCCCTAATAGAAAGCAATGGTAAACGCTATGCACACACATCTATTTTCCTATGCTAAAACTATATTCTAATATATTAATACCTTATATATGCACTTATCCTCCTGGAATCGAAATACACTAGCGAATAACACACTAATATCCCATATTCTATCAACCATTAGGGACGTGTATTTCTTTCCCCACTCAGGAAGCATAGATCATTCAGCTCAGTTTGGAACACACACTAACCAGAAACCCCAGGTTCGGCTATTTATAACGAGTGTCCCATCATCCGTTGATTGTTTGATCTACAATCAAATTTGCCGTATCCTTCCCATCAAAAACGGTGAAATCACGTAGTGGTTAGTTGTTCGTTTCTCTCCGTTGTTACGCTGTTCTCCCGTTAATCGCTGGTCGCACTTCAAAGAAATCTATGCTTTGATCACCGTCTTTCCGTTCCCAGTTTTCCTGTCCGTTCGTTTTCCCGTCGGCCGATACGAGCGGCAGCCACTGACCTCGGCGAGTACCTGTATCCTATTTTTATATTCGGAGGTCAATGATCTTTCCTTTATTCCTCCTCTCAGAATGAAGTACACAATTGTTAACCCTCCTCCTTCATTGCATTTTGATATGTAAGTTATCAAGGAATCACTAAACTGCAGTTTTTCCGTGACAGGTACATGATGAATGGATGGATAGACACAGATGGGAGAACAAAAACATATATGAAAATAAGAATACAAAAGACAAGAGGACCGTTATGACGCTAGGACATTTATGGAAGTGATAACAATATACATATAGTACCGAAGTGAGAATATTAAATTCTAACATTACATCGGTGCCAGAGTATGGCTCAGAAGCATTGACACAGACTGCACCGATTATAAATAAACTAGACACATTCATTAATGTCGCATGCCCAACGTAGAAGAACTAAACTGGTAGGACAGAATCACGTATGTGAAGCTCACGGAGAGAAGTAAACAAGCACCAGTGAATCAAGAGGTGGGGAAGGTGTTTATTGAGAAACCCCGAGAACAGCAATAATAGAAAGGCTTTTGTCTGGAATTCACAGGGCAAGCGAAACAGAGAAAGACATAACATATACGAAGAAGATATCCAGAAACATAAATGAATAATAAGGGGAAGACAGACGGAGCTGCATGAGATAACTAAGGATGGAAAGACTTGGATTTATTTGGGTGGTTAATAAGACTAAATGGGGATAACAGGCGAACGAAGAAGAAGATAGTGACCAGCACCTTCAAAGAACAGGGATAAGCAACAACTTCTGCCTCCAAAAGAACAAACAGAAATACATACAAATAGACTGATAGGTAAAAGGAGAGTCAGAGAGATACACACGACGGTAGATAAAGATAGACATACAAATAAATAGGCACACAAGTAAAGATGCGCCAGTACAAAATTTAGTTAGAAGTGGAGTATACATGTAATACCCAAATAATACTAGGAATAAAACCTGAGTACAACAGAAAAATACTGCCACAACTATAATGCAGAGAAGCACCAACCAGGATAACAACAGAGAGACGACTGAGCATAATCACAGTTTATAGCCTGTGGGTTCACTGACAGACGTAACATCATTACTCCAGACACTCTAGTCCAGAAAATTGCCAGTTAAGCAGACAAATTGATGGCACATCTTAGGGGCATCTCAGAACATGCTTACAAGCTTGCATTTAACCACTGTTGGCAACCTCTGGGCAACAAAGTAACTCCTCGTCACTGTGAAATACCAGACACCCGGGAAGGAAACATGACCAAGCCAGACCTAATCCCAGCCAACCCGCATGTGCTGTTTTGGACCATGATCCAGTTACATCTTAATATACCCCTCCCAGACATCTCCGTGGCGAAGTGGTTACGCCATTCGCCTCGCGCTCCGAAGGTTGTGGATTTGATTCCGGACTACAATATTTGGTTCAAAAGTGCAGTTTTCTCGGAAACTCATGGGGGTCGTCGCAGGAGCTACGGAGTCCGTGCTCTGTTCAACGGTTTGGGCAGGTCGCCATGAGGAAGGCCACCAAGCCATTAGGGATACAATTGGGTGCAATGAAATCGATCATCTTGCATTATAAACCCATTATGTCGCTCCTCAGATGTGACGTGTGTAGGTCCTGAATATTTCCCTAGTTTCCGAGCTTGGAGATGGGACGGAGAGCTCTGTAATACAGTTTCCGAGCTTGGAGATGGGACGGCGAACTCTGTAATACAGTTTCCGAGCTTGGAGATGGGACAGAGAGCTTTGTAATACAGTTTCCGAGCTTGGAGATGGGACGGAGAGCTCCGTAATACAGTTTCCGAGCTTGGAGATGGGACGGCGAACTCTGTAATACAGTTTCCGAGCTTGCAGGTGGGATGGCGAGCTCTGTAATACAGTTTCCGAGCTTGGAGATGGGATGGCGAGCTCTGTAATACAGTTTCCGAGCTTGGAGATGGGACGGAGAGCTTTGTAATACAGTTTCCGAGCTTGCAGATGGGACAGAGAGCTCTGTAATACAGTTTCCAAGCTTGGAGATGGGACGGCGAGCTCTGCAATACAGTTTCCGAGCATGGAGATGGGACAGAGAGCTTTGTAATACAGTTTCCGAGCTTGGAGATGGGACAGAGAGCTCTGTAATACAGTTTCTGAGCTTGGAGATGGGACGGAGAGCTCTGTAATACAGTTTCCAAGCTTGGAGATGGGACATATAGCTCTGTAATACAGTTTCCGAGCTTGGAGATGGGACGGAGAGCTTTGTAATACAGTTTCCGAGCTTGGAGATGGGACGGAGAGCTCTGTAATACAGTTTCCGAGCTTGGAGACGGGACGGAGAGCTCTGTAATACAGTTTCCGAGCTTGGAGATGGGACAGAGAGCTTTGTAATACAGTTTCCGAGCTTGGAGATGGGACGGAGAGCTCTGTAATACAGTTTCCGAGCTTGGAGATGGGACGGCGAACTCTGTAATACAGTTTCCGAGCTTGGAGATGGGACGGAGAGCTTTGTAATACAGTTTCCGAGCTTGGAGATGGGACGGAGAGCTTTGTAATACAGTTTCCGAGCTTGGAGATGGGACGGAGAGCTCCGTAATACAGTTTCCGAGCTTGGAGATGGGACGGCGAACTCTGTAATACAGTTTCCGAGCTTGCAGGTGGGATGGCGAGCTCTGTAATACAGGTTCCGAGCTTGGAGATGGGATGGCGAGCTCTGTAATACAGTTTCCGAGCTTGGAGATGGGACGGAGAGCTTTGTAATACAGTTTCCGAGCTTGCAGATGGGACAGAGAGCTCTGTAATACAGTTTCCAAGCTTGGAGATGGGACGGCGAGCTCTGCAATACAGTTTCCGAGCTTGGAGATGGGACAGAGAGCTTTGTAATACAATTTCCGAGCTTGGAGATGGGACAGAGAGCTCTGTAATACAGTTTCTGAGCTTGGAGATGGGACGGAGAGCTCTGTAATACAGTTTCCAAGCTTGGAGATGGGACATATAGCTCTGTAATACAGTTTCCGAGCTTGGAGATGGGACGGAGAGCTCTGTAATACAGTTTCCGAGCTTGGAGATGGAACGGAGAGCTCTGTAATACAGTTTCCGAGCTTGGAGATGGGACGGAGAGCTCTGTAATACAGTTTCCGAGCTTGGAGATGGGACGGAGAGCTCCGTAATACAGTTTCCGAGCTTGGAGATGGGACGGCGAACTCTGTAATACAGTTTTCGAGCTTGGAGATGGGACGGAGAGCTCTGTAATACAGTTTCCGAGCTTGGAGATGGGACGGAGAGCTCTGTAATACAGTTTCCGAGCTTGGAGATGGGACGGAGAGCTCTGTAATACAGGTTCCGAGCTTGGAGATGGGACGGCGAACTCTGTAATACAGTTTTCGAGCTTGGAGATGGGACGGAGAGCTTTGTAATACAGTTTCCGAGCTTGGAGATGGGACGGAGAGCTGTGTAATACAGTTTCCGAGCTTGGAGATGGGACGGAGAGCTCTGTAATACAGTTTCCGAGCTTGGAGATGGGACAGAGTGCTCTGTAATACAGTTTCCGAGCTTGGAGATGGGACAGAGAGCTCCGTAATACAGTTACCGAGCTTGGAGATGGGACAGCGAACTCTGTAATACAGTTTCCGAGCTTGGAGATGGGACGGCGGACTCTGTAATACAGTTTCCGAGCTTGGAGATGGGACGGAGAGCTTTGTAATACAGTTTCCGAGCTTGGAGATGGGACGGAGAGCTCTGTAATACAGTTTCCGAGCTTGGAGACGGGACGGAGAGCTCTGTAATACAGTTTCCGAGCTTGGAAATGGGACGGAGAGCTCTGTTATACAGTTTCCGAGCTTGGAGATGGGACGGAGAGCTCTGTAATACAGTTTTCGAGCTTGGAGATGGGACGAAGAGCTCTGTAATAAAGTTTTCGAGCTTGCAGATGGAACAGAGAGCTCTGTAGTACAGTTTCCGAGCTTGGATATGGGACAGAGAGCTCTGTAATACAGTTTCCGAGCTTGGAGGTGGAACGGTTAGCTCTGTAATACAGTTTCCGAGCTTGGAGATGGGATGGAGATCTCTGTAATACAGTCCACGTGGAGATGGTACTAGGGTACAGGATCATAAGGAAAGTCTCTACATCAACCTCATTCCCATAGATGCAAGTATTTGTTGGACTCAAACAACCAGAACGCCGATACATCTAAAGCTGAAGTGACATCTGTCTTCCAGAGTTCACCAACCAGTCGATAATCATAGTTTAATTTTTCAGTATGGCCGAATGAATAAGAGCGCTCGCTCTTACACTTCCTGCGTGCTGATGGCGACGTAGCGGGTTCAACCTCTACACCCGTCTGTTGGACTAAAATGCTGACGTCTCGTCCTTGATTTGGGGAGGTAAATTACAAGTACCTTAGAAGTCGGAGAGGGTTCGCTTTAGTGCGTGGTACACTGGTAATAGGAAAAGCTAATCCACACGCAAAAATGTGTCCAATGCATTAGATGTAGTAGCAAGTCTATGGACTCCGCTCAGATCAAAGCAAGCGAACACACAAAAGCAAACAAAACCTTATCAGGGGCGGACTGTGACCAAAATTATTGCTTGTATGGAGGAAGAGCTACTAGAAGGATATTAGCATGTATCACATATTGCCTAAATTGTAAGGGTGTTCACTGTCTTGTGTCCCACAACGCACACATGCCCTCGGGCAAGCTGACACCCTGGCCATACCACCACTGACCATGACCATAAATGTGTCAACGATGTATCTATTACTGCCATTATATCGTATTATTTGGACAGTCCCATCAGAGTTAACATGAAAAGCAATGTGATGTCCACCATGGGCTGTGTGCACCCAGTGGGGTCAGAAGAGTTGTGGAATAATTGTTATACCTTTATAATTAGTGTATAGTTATTTGTTAACTGATATTCCTGTATAGTTTTTGTTTTTTAAATTAAATATTTCGACGTTCTAAGCAGATATATCCATCGGTGGAAAATCACTGAGGCCAGCAAATGTTATGAGAAATAAATTATCACATATTGATCGACACTCACGGGAGTATAGATCGGAGAACTTACTAGACTATATAAAAAATGAAGGCATTAGGCACGTAGGGTTGAGACCTTGACGACGTAAGTTTTGACACAACTGTGGTTACAGCTTTGTAATAAGATATGTTTATAGCTTTATAATACTGATGCATTTTAGGTTGACATTTCACAGCGGCATGCCTAATCAGTTTTATGTGTGCACAATGCGGTAACATTCCTCAATTGATTGTGACCTATCCATTTTAATACCAGGATTTCTTCCATGAAAACGAATATATTATTAGGGAAGGAGCCACGGGTGACAACTTCTTCATATTAAACAAAGGGGAGGTAAGTTCTTGGCATGTTAAATGTGTCGCTGTTTAGATGTATGTTTTGTTCGTGGTATCCCTAATTGTCATAAATACTGTATGTGGCACTCTTGTTTTCGTTAGTAAACAGGTAAATGGTTGCTTGTTGCAGGTACTGCCATTGAGGTGTACAGTGTAAGTTCTTCACATATTCTAGGCCACGACATATGAGGTACATACCAACATAAGTTGTCAGTTGCAGTGAGAAAAAGAATGTTGAAGTGCTATATTACCCATATTGTTATATGCGTGTGAAACATGGACAATTAACAGACAAGCTGAGAAACATCTAATGGCGGTGGAAACGCGGTTTTTGAGAAAAAGGCAAGGTTGAGTGAGAGACAATATGGACGGACAGAAAATCAAATTAGACATTCCTTCAAGAGACAAATGAAAAACGGATATTGATGGGGGTCATTAGAGGAGACAGTCAAGATTTTTTTGGACATGTTATGAGGACAAGAACAATCACAATAAGTTGATCCACGACTCTGGTGATCGATTGAGATGGCGAAACATGACCGCCCGCGCTTTCCTGCATGGCAAATAATGATGACGATGATGATGAAGAGAAATGGACTTGTACATGTGGTGACAGCTGGCAAGCTTGATGGGGAGAGAGCAAGAGGAGAACAAAGGGATAGATACCTTGATGGTTTGGCAGCATGGCATGGTCGGGACAAGAACACAGACCTTATTTGGGACTCTGGTGACCGTGTGGGATGGTGAACCATGACCGCCCACGCCTATCAGCATGGCACTTGATGATGATGTTAATATGAGGTAAGGTGGTAAGTTTAATTCTTCGTCTTCTTTCCTTCCTAAAAAAAAATTCTGAAAATTGGCTGTTAGCCATTCTGGTAATCAGAGCCGTGCTGGAGGACAATAATATTCCTGCCTATAACTGTAATTGAACCGGAGTTCTGTCTTGGCAGACAAGCGCAATTATACCACGTCATCTTCTCTTATTTCTAGATGCGTATACCTACGAATATCTGCACCCAGTTGTTGTTCTATACAAATGTGGATCGTCACTATTTACCCACTGCGTCTTACGGCGCGTGAAAGGGTCATTTACTGTACGCTTTCTATACTTTCTATCTATCAATTTAAAAATAAATCCTCCGGGAGCAGTTTCTTGCTATGGGACTATGATGTGAAAGCGTTATCATTTTTCGCAGGCCTGAGTGCAAGGAGGAACAGGTCGCCTACTTTTCCCTTACTTTAGCAAGCGACGAGCCCTGGAGTCGATTACGCGTCCGACCTTGCTCAGGACATTATCAGCGCAGTACCTTATTAACTTCGCTAGCGCTTCCACTATCTGGAAGTGGCCTATTAATTAATGTTAGTATTTTGGTTTTCATACTAAGTGGCCACCATCATTGTTGTTGTTTGCACGAGCATCAATTCCTCAGATTCTCGTTAGAACACGCAAGGGCAATAGTTGCTCACGGTTAATTTCTGTTCTGGGCAATCTAACTCTAAACTACAGACAACCTCTCTTCGTTCTAGTCAATCTCTCATACGCCTTCTTTCTGGTCAATATCTCATTCGCCTTCTTTCTAGTCAATCTCTCATTCGCCGTCTTTCTAGTTAATCTCTCATACGCCTTCTTTCTAGTCAATCTTTCAATCACCTTCTTTTTGGTCAATATCACATTCGACTTCTCTCCAGACAATCTCTAACTCGCCTTCTTGTTAGTCAGTCGCACATTCGCCTTCATTCTATGCAGTCTCTTATTTGCGTTATTTCGAGTAAATCTCTAGTTCGCCTTCTTTCTAGTTAATCTCCCATTCGCGTTCTTTCTAGTCAATCTCCGATTCGCCTTCTTCCCAGTCCATCTCACATTCGCCGTCATTTTAGTCAATCTCACATTCGCTTTCTTTCTAGTCAATCTCACATTCGGCATCATTCTAGTCAATCTCTTATTATTATTCTTTCTAGTCAAACTCACATTCGCCTTTTTCCTGTACACTGAAACTCAGCATGTAGGCACAGGGGAGTTCGGAACAAAATTTCTAATACAGGCATGCAAAGACACAAGATATTGCTCTCACCTTTACTGAATGCTAATAGAAAAGAACTGGATACAGTCGAGAAGCACGACTAGATTATGTCAACGCTAATCTTCGGACAGAGAACCCTAATACTGATGATGTTAACAATGACAACAGTTACTCATTGAAGGAACAAGTGAACTTGACACTAGTATGCCCCATGCCAATAACTACATTTATGTTGGTTTTCTGCAAGTGCAAGTCAATATCCATAAATGAGTTGTTCTTGTCTTGTTATTTTGGTGACATCGGGTTTTTCTGTTGTCTGATATGTAAACGTTGATCGAAAGTCGAAGTCCATTTCCTCCTCCCCCGAGACGGCTGTGTCATGTGAATTTGACTTCTTGTGTTGTCCAGTGAGCAGGGTTTCACAATTCCCCCGACATACGCTGTCGATGCTTCGAAATCAGCCGCAGACGATTTGGGAACAACCCGCTTTACGTTAATTTCGATTGTAAGGGCGTCGGTCTTTCAGAAAACAGTTTGCAAACTACTGCATGTAATACTGCCTAGGAAATAACAAAAAAGACAATAAATGTTAGAGTTGATCGAAACGTCCTATACAAATTTGCAAGTAACTTTAATTTTTAAAAACATCTCTCCTCTCATTTCCGCAGGTGCTGGCTTTTCAATGAGTGCTAATCAGTATCAATAAAAATATGTACACGTAATGGTAGCCTCTTGGCAGATACTGCCGTTAGCGTGAGAGATGTTAGGATTTCATATATTCTAGGTCACGGCATACTGCGGTGGGGTGACCAGTTTCCTTCTCTTTGGTTTTGCTTCATTGGAATATTCTAAGAATTTGAACAACGAAGACACAGACAATAGTTAAAAGTTATTTGCATAAGCTTTTCAGGACGTGGTTGTCAACCCCAGCATTTTATTTTGCTGTTTGTGATGTCTTAATAGTTTTACGTTCAGTAGTTTGCCACTGCCTTCTGAACGATCGGTACTCATAACTTTGTGAGGGAACCAATGCAAGACGATCTGCTTCAAAATCGCCCGCGGCTGTGTTTCGAACGAGGTATGCTGGTTTAAGAATTGCGCCCTTAACCCCTTCGCCATATAGACTGCCCATGTTATTGTCTGGCATATTTTGCTGCGTCTCAGTCAAGAACCGACATCTCAGCGCCCGAGACGTTCCCAAACGCGCTCAGCCTTTACCAGATGAACCGAAATGTGCCAGGTAATAGATCGTACAGTCTATTATTTGTCTCTTCGTGATTCAAACTCACTACGGGGAAATATTGTTTTGAATTCTAACAATTACCGATACCCATTTTATAAACCTGCTCTTGCTGGAGAGTGAGTCTGAACCGCTATTTTGGCGAGGCAAGCTCACAAACCACTATGCTCCTAAATACAAGTGCATGTATTAATTTCATTTCGATCATTAAAATGTGCTTTTTGCTGTAACATCGTGCTTATGTATACGTATAACGAGTTGAGCCTTGGTAAACAAAACGTGACATTTTAATGTCTATACCACGAACAATAAACGGGTGCTCAAATATAGTGAGGCGTTAGCAATTAGGCGGTTTCAGGCGGTTTTAAATTCGAAATTACCGCAGGAATAACATATGTTCCACATTCGAACAAATACCTGTGAGTGTGTGTTTTAATTGTTTCAGCTTATGTATTATTCACTTCAGATGATATATAACTCTTCAGTATGCGCCTGTCGAGATGCAGGGAAATAAACGGGCAAGAAATCATACAACATATTTTTTATGGTTCTGTGTTAAAATTCATTAAGAGCATACGTTGTTTCGAACTCTGTTGTGTATTTTTCTACATGCAAAAATTAATTCCGAGACATTGATAGGCACTTACAGATGACAAGTTGCATGTCGAACACACTTATTCCGTCAACGACCGGTTGACACGGAAAGTTACAGAATCGAATCCAAATGCGCATGCGTGAGCGCTCATGTTTTCCTGTCGCCTTCTGTCTCACGTGGCTTTATTGAGTGTCGACCAGTAGCTGTAAATTATGTCCGATATTACGTCAATGACCTGACCGGTTGCCCAGCAAATGATTTGTCTGAGCAGAGCTAGATTCTCCGACCTCCAGCTATCCTCTGAGATATATCCTGCTCTGAATTCCCTCTTGGTGGAGAATGCTCGCTGATTACATAAACGTGAGATAAATTACCAGAACACTCTCGATAAGGGAGGAATTCTGATAGATGGAAGTTTTTGTCATGTTGTGTAATCATCATAGCTCTATTCCTTGCGGCTACTTTCTCATTATGCTGCAATGTTCTGTCAGTTTCATATAGCGCTACCTCTCTCTCTCTCTCTCTCTCTCTCTCTCTCTCTCTCTCTCTCTCTCTCTCTCTCTCTCTCTCTCTCTCTCTCTCTCTCTCTCTCCTTATCTCGCTCTCTTTGTGTTTGTTAAAAATACACACAGATACAAACGCTTAAACAAACAAACAAGAAACGAGCGTGCGTACGTACATAACATGTGTGTGTGTGTGTGCTGACTTGCAACACAAAGAAAGATGGCAATCTTGATGTACATGGCTCCATAATATACACATGAGTTAATTAACTTAGTAATCAATCAATCAATCAATCATATGTCGTCTCCACAATGAAGGTTGTCTGCAATGGATTTCCAACACTGTCTGTCTCTCGCTTGATTGTACATTCTGTCGGGCTGATGTTCGTCCATCTCTTGATGTTATTTTCCCACGTGTATCGTTGTCTACCTCTTGCTCGCTTGCCCTCAACCTTGCCTTCCAGTATGGTTTTTATAATACTATCATGTCTTTAAACGTGGCTGAAATATTTCACTTTTCTCCTCTTTATTTCTTTCATCACCTCTCTCTTCATTCCCAGTTTTTCTAGGACCTCTGCATTTGATTTCTTTTATTTCCATGAAATACGACCCATTCGTCTGTATATCCACATCTCCAGGGCTTCTATGCGACTTTCTAGTTGCTTGTTCAATGTCCAGGCTTCCGCGCCATGCAATAGCGTTGAATATATGCAGCATTTGACAAGTCTCATTTTTAATGCGTTATTAATCTCTTTAGATGTTAATACAGATTTCATGAAGTTGAAAGCATTTTTGGCCATTCCTATTCTCCTTTTGATTTCATTTCACTTCTGCCATCATCTCTTATAATATGTCCAAGATATGAGAAACCTGTTACTTATTCTAGTATCTCCCCGTTTTCTGTGATGTTCATTTATGACCTTTCCTTTTCACTGCTAATTATCATAGTTTTTGTTTTTTGGCTGTTAATATCTAAGCCACATTCTACACTGTGCCTGTTTACTTAGTAATACTAGCATTAAAATAGCAAAACAAATAAATCAGCAATTTGTAATGTTGACATCACTCTTTCTCCTTCCCCCTTCATTTGTTTTCTTTTCCAGGGCCCGTTGATAAGCCCTTGCCTTGAACTGTATTTGTGCTCTAGAATGATCCTCTATTTTATTTTCGTGCCCCATGTCTTTCTTTATGTTGAACATTTCAATGACAGTCTCCAATTTTCAGCTTGAAATAGTTCCACAATATCGGGGCCTAACGATCGTGCTGTTTGCGAAAAACTCTCTGCGTGTTTGAATGACTTGTGTTTTTGAAGAAGCATTGATATTGCACCGTTGAACCAGCATAGCCGAATAAATACGATCGCTCGCTCTTAAACTCCCAGCGTATTGATGCCGAAGTAGCGGGGTCAACCCCTACACTGGCCAGTTGGACTACAAATGTTGACTTCTCGTCTTTCAGTTGGGGACGTAATCTACGCCAGAAGTCAGAGTGGTTTCGCCTCATGGCGAGGGACACTGGTAACAGGGGAAAGCTAATTCACGCACAAACATCAGTCCGGTGCACCGAAAGCAGTAGCACGTGTATGGACTAAGTTTGAGATCAAAGAGAGCGAACGCAAAAAGGAAAGAAGAAAGAAAGAAAGAAAGAAAATAGTGATATAGTGTGTGCGTTTTGGGAATTGCTATTATGTATGTTTGTGTATGCGTGTGTGTAAGAAATGAAGTAAGAGCCCATGTTTACAAGACTTGAGGTGTACTGGGTACTTGGTGATAGCCCCATAGTGTTATAGTCCAGTCAACACTCAATGGGTGATATCATCACGATCTCACAGGTTATCCTTTACTTTCCAATCATCACGATCTCACAGGTTATCCTTTACTTTCCAGTCATCACGATCTCACAGGTTATCCTTTACTTTCCAGAACATTTCCAGGTTCTGATTTTAGGCTGTGAGGTAATGAGGGTTAGAAATGTTTATCCATCCATCCATCATGTGTCATCCGATAAGCGTGGGCTGTCATGTTTTGCCATCTCACTCGATCACCAGAGTCGTGGATCAGCTCAGTAATTCTGTCTCGACCATGCCATATGGCCAAGCCATCCAGGTATTTAATTCTTGGTCTTCCCTTTGGTCTCCTCCCTTCGATCTTGCCAGTCGTCACCAAGTTCTCCAATTCATTTCTTCTCATTACAAGCCCAAAAAATTTTGACTGTCTACATCTAATGTCTCTAATCAGTAAACGATCTTCATTTGTTTCTTGTAGGACTTGTTCATTGGTTTTTCTGTCTGTCAATGGTATTCTTTGCATTTTCCTCAGAAACCATATTTCCACAGCCATCAGATATTTTTCAGCTTGTCTGCTCATAGTCCACGCTTCACATCCATATAAAAGTACAGGTTCTCTATGTGTCTCAATGTTTATCGCGCTTACATTTTCTCTTCTGGTGCTTTTGTTGAGATCACAAGTAGCCTGACTATCGAAGTCATGGCAGTAAGTAAAGCAATAACATGGCTCAAGACACAGACATTCACTAAGGACATGTTTCCTTAGAGACTCAATGAGCATGCTCAAGAGGATAGAGGTGGGGTGGATCCGAAGAAAGTGATTGCTGTCTCTGGAGCGGTCTCGGCTGGCAAAGATTAGTTTCATCTTCGTGCCAGGGCATGCGGGAGTGCAAGGAAATGAGCGGACTGACAAGCTCGCAGGTAAGGCTACTGTTGAGGGCGGACTCGCCATGGACCAGGCTTACATTCTGAATGCTCTACGAGAAGTAAGACTTTTGCGAGAACCATGTGATGACTGAATCTACAACCATGGTCAGACTGCGAGAACAGCAAATTAAACGAGGTGTGGCAAAACAAGAACACTACGAAGGATGCCAAAGAAGATTGATAAACCAACACAGAACTGGTGTCGTTAGCCGCTACACGCTGCCGGATTTGCTGAGGAGCGGATCCGAGCACTTTTGGACTGAATGGTTCAATGTGCAATGAGCATGATCTGTCGACTAACTAACTAACTAACAATTTCTCTTGTAACAGCGGATTAATGAGTTCGTTCCCTCGCGCCAGTCAGATGGATTTAAACGTTGACGTCTCGTTCAGAAAGCAATGGCAAACTGCTGCATGTAAAATGACCTAGTAAATCTCAAAAGCCAAGAAAGGCTGAATGCAACTGCAGCGTCCTGCAAAGGCCATGCAATTAAACAATAAAATAATCTGGCCATAGCTTATTGATCTGACACTGACCTACAAGCCGCCGGTCATGTATTCGAACGCTGAAGGGGTGGGGAAAGGGTGTAATTGTAAAATCTACCTGGGTTCAAGGGCGATACAATTGGCAATAGGTACCATAATATGTCTTGGGAAATAAAGGTTCCAGTTGTGATATTGACCACATCACCCACCTAGAGCCGGTTAGTCTATACAACAGTAGGCCTGGCACCATATTTCCAATACACCTACAGCATGTAAACGGTTCCTTTACATTTTTTTTTTACTTTAGAAAAGTGTTTCCCAAACTTTTTTGTGCTATGCCCTACCAAAGCCTTTCTAAAATTCTTATGCCTCTCTCTCTCTCTCTCTCTCTCTCTCTCTCTCTCTCTCTCTCTCTCTCTCTCTCTCTCTCTCTCTCTCTCTCTCTCTCTCTCTCTCTCTCGCTCCCCCCCCCCCCCCATCCCAACATACACACTATTTTTAATATTCAAAAATTGAAATGTTCACTAAAGAAACTTGAATGATAGGTTTTAGGAAGAAATCACTAGGAAATTACTGAGCAAACACAGTAAGTAAACTTTCAAAACATATAATGGAGAACTGAAATTCAAGTACAAAATAATTTTAATGAAAGATTTTCCTACATTATTTTAATTATTAGTAATTATTTATTTTTTAAATTTAGTCAGATCCTTGCGCTTGATGCTTGCTGCAAAGTGATTTTATGTCAGGTTCAAATTTAGTTAACTTCAGTCTCAAGTCTACCCGTTGTGTTATATCCAGCCGATTTCTTCCATTTTCGAATTGCCCCCCTTAACAATCGAATTGTCCCCCTGTGAGGCTTGGGCCCCACGTTGGCAAACACAGCTTTAGACTGAGCCACCTGGGTGTATATATATATATATATATATATATATATATATATATATATATATATATATATATATATATATATATATATATATATATATGTGTGTATATATATATATATGTGTATATATATATATATATATATATATATATATATATATATATATATATATATATATATATATATATATGTGTGTGTGTGTTTGTGTGTATATACACGAGGTGGAGATGATACAGTAATATTTGTTAATGTTGTTGGATTATTTAAAATGTCATGAGGAGCTACTTAAACAATATCGATAAGCACAAAAGCACCCAAGGCTCTGTCTTAGTCTCTGTCATGGGAAATCAAAGACAATGAACTTAACTATGCAGATAGCACTCATACATAACAACATCCCACATAATGCAGATGAAACAGACTCGCTAACATTGCATTATGGATAACACTCAGTTAGTTAGTTGCATATCCTTTACAGGACATCGCAATCAACCCCAGATTTACTACCGTTTAAGATGTCATGGAAAGTTTACATTCAGAAGTTTACCATTGCTTTCTAAACGGCCGGCACTCGTACCAACGAAGGCGGTCTGCTTCCAAATCTCCCACAGCTGTGTGTCGAACCCGGTATGCGGGATTGAGAACTGCGTTCGTCACCTCTTCGCCACAGCCTGGACTGCGTAAATAACGTAAATTACTATAACAAAAGAGCATCATCTGAGAATTCATAAACAATTCAAACAGATCATTTAGACACATGAGGTTTTTTTTTTTTAGCCCCGATGAAGATATATCTAATAACTTTCTCGACATGTTCATCCTACAACTTTCAGTCTACTCAAGTGTCCGACTGAAATAACTGTCTTCTTCTGATTTATAATAACTGACTCATGCAGTTCTTCTCTGTTTTTATTTTTTCCGTTATAAAATTTACAAGTAATTTACACCCTCAGTGTCCATTGGCGTCCACAAAGCGTCCTATCTTCCTGGAATGTGCGCAGTATTTGCATTCATTAGGTTTTCATTTGTAACAATTTTCCACAGACTAACTCATTTTCTAGTCCGTAAGGGAAACAATTTTGCGTCTATCTATAGAGTCAAGGGAGGCTGTTTTCGAATGGGGTTAGTTGTAGGGCTCCATCTCAACGTGTTAGATACGAATTCAGTTGTCTAATGATGTTCTCACATCGGGGGAATCTAAGGATACGTCACGTGAATACTGGGTGGTAGACGAGTCACCGACACTTCTTTGGGACAAAATCGACGAAACAGGACGCCCCATGTCGTGCGTGTTAAACAGCACAATTTGTTCTAAAGTTAAGCATGCCGTAAGGTGGGAGATGGGGTAGCGCTACTCTAGTGCGCGTGTCTGCAGGCCCGGTAGTAATATAATCAAATCCCCAGGTCGACTCAGCTTAAAATGGAAACCTGGAGATTTTCTGGGAGATAACGGCGGTCGGCGTGATACTGACCGCATTTTCCTAAGAATGGCGTTCAGGCATGGCCGAATGGACGAGGGGATGTCAATAAGTAAGTCACAAATGACTGTAGAAAAATAACTAAATATGTTAACAACTTGAAACCAGTTTATTTTTATACATACATTATCCCTTTATTTCCCAGCATAATTTCTACCAACATTGATGCATTTATCCCACTGTTTTATCAGTTCTCCCAAACCGGCTGCATAGAACTGCGTGTTCTGTTTTCTAAACCACGTTTTCACTTCACATTCAACTTTAGCATCATTCGCGTCCTTGAGAAAATTGTTCTACCCAGCTATGCATCGCTTTACGGGACACACATTTGTCAGCATAAACAGGAAGCATTTTCATATGAATGTCCCTTGCATTGGCACCTTTCCGTCTTGACAGACGATAGTTTGGTACATTGTGCTTCAAAAAGGCTTAATAACTACGATCCATGGCGGTGGCGAGTGTGGCTGGTAAGGCCAATTCTTGCTGCAAATGTCCCTTGCAGGCAGTCCTTTTTCCCACACACACACAAAAAACGAAAAAAAACGAACAACAGCACGTTGCTCTTTGGATGTACATTTCTTGAGTACAGTCGCCATTTCGTTTATGCGCTGCGTATGCGTATGAGATACCTAGCGCCATCTGACGAACGGGAATATAAAATTCGATGTTACTAACATCTAATGACACCTGTAGAAAACAGCAACTACATTTACCTGCCATCCCACAGAACTGTGTGACTTATTTATTGACTCGCCCTCGCATGACGAGCAGTCGTTCTTGAACATCCGGTGTGCTGATGACGAGGTAGCAGGTTCAAACCCTACACAGGTCAGTTGCACTAAAATCGGGATTTTTTTATCCTTGACTCGGGGATGTAAATTACGAGTACCTCTGAAGTATCAGGCGAGGGACACTGGTAATAGGGAAAGATAATCCACACACACACAAATCAGTTATATTCACTAGATGTAGTAGCGCTTGTATAGACTACGTTTGAGTTCAAAGCTAACGGACCAAATAAAATGCCGAATGCCTTTCAACATATGAAGCTAGCACCATATACCCTATATTTATCAAGATGTGGAACAGGTTTCTGTACTGACTTTACTGCATTATAATGTATAATGTGTTTACTCTTCATACGCTTCCACATGTTATAAATGATCCTTGTTATTATTTCTTCGTAGGTGAAAGTAACACAGATGATAGCCGGCCAAACAGAGCCAAAAGAAGTTCGAAGATTAAAGCGCGGGGATTATTTTGGTGAAAAAGCACTTTTAAGGTAAATTAATTAGCGGTAGATTACCTACTTACGTCTATGAATTTGTAATTTTACTTTTGAATTACATTTTAGTGTAACTCAAGTCGTTTAAATACACGAAAGGAGAGAATATCAGTGTATCTGAATTAGAAATACTGGTATCTAAATCATTCCCTGGCAAGTGATCTGCGTGTTCAGCTACTACCCATGACTAAAATACGACGTGATGGTTGGCTGGTTGCTTGTGCTTGTGTCTTCTGGAAGACTGAGCTTTAACTCTTACGTCCGGTGCACTGGCGTTCAGATCTTCTACGCCCTGAAAGGAACTTGCTGCCTATATTAGAATTAGTTGATTTATAGACTCTCCACCTGGCACGGTTTCTAGTACAATATGTGCATGGTGTGTTTATTGTGTTGATAACACTCGAACAATACTTGAGAGTGTTTTAATTGTTTTAGCTTAAATTAATTGTATAACCTTTACAGGATGTCGCACTCAACCCCATCATATTTTTGCTTTTTGTGATTTCTTGGCAAGTTTATGTTCAGTAGTTTGCCATCGCTTTCTGAATGACAGGCACTAATACCATTTAAAAAAAAAGACAACGCAAGGCAGTCTGCTTCCAAATGTCCCGCAGTTGTGTTTCGAACGCAGTTGTATTTCGAACGCGGTATGACTAACACCGTCCGTTATCCCTTCGCTACAGAACCGGCTTAGGTTAAGTATTATTCATTTATTCACATTATATGATATAAAACTCTGCTGTATAAACCCGACGAGATGCAGCGAAATATGTCAGGCAATAAATCGTGCAACATATTATTTGTGGCTTCTGTGTCTAGACTCATATTCACTAATTTTCATAGCACCACGGGCCTTAGAATGGTCGGATATAATATATGTTTAGTCTCCAGTGTTCACATGGATGGTAATCATACATAGGAACGCTGTCTATTTTATCATCATGACGTGCCATACCTAATGTCGCTGATTCACTATCTCACTCGATCACCATTGTCGTGGATCAGCCCCATATTCTTGAATGGACCATGCCATGTGGCCAAGTCAGTCAGATATTTACTTATATGTCCTGTTCTTTTCCCCTCAAGCTTGCCAGTTGTCACCACGTTTTCTAGTTTATTTCTTCTCATAACGTGTCATAACATGTTGATTGTCAACGTCTAATTTCTCTAATCAGTTAACTTGTTTAATCTGCTTCTTGTATAACTTGCTCATTGGTATTTTTGTCTGTATTCTTTGCATTTTCCTCAGAAATCGCATATATCTATGTATTATCTGCCTGACTGGTAGTGCATAGTACGACAATCATCCCTTCAGTGAGGTGGTTTACGCATAGCTTCCGATTGTTTTATTCGTCTATTGAGTCCTCTAATTCATTTATCTTTCCCTTCTCCTTTATGATGCATGTTAATACATATGAATGTATTTCCGATATTAGTCAGGCATGTCGGTTGTGTACATACATCCGTGAAAACGTTGATCCTCACGCATTGCTTGTTAATAAATACATAATATAATTGGGGGGGGGGGGGGAATATGATCATTACCACACACACAAAATCCCCACCGCAGTACGTGGAGACTTGCGCCAAATAACAATAACCCACAATTCTCATTCCATGGCATTCTGTCGAAGGGCCAGGGTTCGCTGAATCAATAATAAAACAATAACACATTACTATCAATGCTGATAAGAGCAATCTGGATGTCGGCTCCGGGAATAGCCACTTGGATGTAATCTAAATCTCTGTCTATTCCAAGCCAGCGGGCATACGTGGGACAGTTATTCTTTATACTAGCACATGACATGAAATAACTTTAGTCCCTCAGTCTCAAACAGTTATTACTTGTAGAGTCTCTGTTCCCATTGTTGCTTTCAACGATTCTGTCCTTATGGTAGATTCTTCAGCTCCATATAGTTATTATTTTGATATTTTCAATACCAGACAAATACTACAGTAACTCCCACACCAGCATTTAGATATTACTGTAGCTTGTTCAGGAAGGAGCTAGCAGCATGGGATAGCAACAGATAGGAAGACTTGGCATGGTTTGGTTGAAGGCCTGTGCCCCAATGAGAAATAAAGAAGAAGAAGAAGAAGAAGAAGAAGAAGAAGAAGAAGAAGAAGAAGAAGAAGAAGAAGAAGAAGAAGAAAATCCCAATGTCCAAGGGGTTCAGAAAGAGCAAAACTCCAATGTCCAAGATTGCGGTACGAGTGCACAAGAGAGAAGAGAGAAATAATGGAATGCATGAAGGAGCAACAGCTACTGATCATTTCCAACATCTTTATCAGCAATAATAGTCCTGGTTCCTGGCTTACTATTCCTAGACAGGATTGATCCAACCGTCCCCGCCGCAGCCATTTTTGGTAATGGTTCTCCTATGATTGATTTCCTGGTTTGTATTTTTGTGTGTGCTTTCAGTGAAGATAGAAGAACGGCTAATGTGATTGCACTGCCTCCAGGTGTGGAATGTCTCACGGTGGACAGAGAGTGAGTAATCATCTATTTGTGTTTCTGTAATCAAGGTTCTGTGTGTTATTTCTGTCTATGGGGCTGTTTCTGTTTTTGTGTGTAGCTTTGTTTATGAGTAGGCTAACATTTTGTTGTTATAGTTGCTACTGTTCTTGATATCGGTTTTGTTGTTATTGTCTTTATAGTTGTTATTGTCAGTATTATTACTATTATTATTGGTATTGTTATTATTGAATGTTTACTACTTTTGCAAGTGTTCCACTGATGCCACGTTGTTAATAAATAAAATAAACGTAGATTTGTACGAGACAAACAGATACAGCTGACAGACAGATAAGGAGTACAGATAGGCAGAGAAACGGGCAGACAGACATACAGACAGACAGATAGACAAAGAAGATATGAAGACAGACGGAGACACGAACAGGTATGTTAACGAACAAACAACAAAAAGACAGTCAGTAGGCAGACCGACATACTAACCCATACATCGATAGATAGATTGAATGGTGGCTGGAGAGAGAGAGGGAGAGAGAGAGAGAGAGAGAGAGAGAGAGAGAGAGAGAGAGAGAGAGAGAGAGAGAGAGAGAGAGAGGAGGGACAAGCAGTAAAACCGTACTTAAAGACCAGAGAAATGAAAGTCATTGCTCAAGTGTATTAACTGATTCGGTGTCAAACAAAAAGGTTTGGACCAAACATGGTACGCGATGAAATGAACAAGTATTATAATGTAAATTGCTAATCACCGAGCATTAAAATTACAGAAGATATCACGAAACAAAACAAATAACACGATAACACATGTATGGAGTTTTATCGTCCTTCTATTCAACTGGGAGGTCACATTTAGCGATATATTATCCCACGACACTGAATCAGTTAAAGAAAGTAAAGAAAATGACCCTATTTTCACGTGATAAGGCTTGTTGCATGTATGGTGTTAACCAGATATTTGTGCGGACCAATCCACGTTTGTTGGGTGATGTGCTCAATGTGACGCAGCTCGCCTTTACTTTCCAAAACATTTCCTGATACCCATTTTAATCTGGGTCAACATGGACTCTCAGGTCAATTGAAAACACGGAGAGTAAGAGAGAGAGAGAGAGAGAGAGAGAGAGAGAGAGAGAGAGAGAGAGAGAGGAGGTGAGACAAAGAAAAAGAGAGAGGAGGTGAGACAAAGAAAAAGAGAGGAAATAAGATAGGGAAGAGAAAGAGACAGAGAGAAAAAGAGTCTGAGAAAGAGAGAGAAACAGGGAGAGTAAAAAAGAAAGAGAGATGAGAGATTAACATACAAATAGACATACAGACACAGACAGAAGAACTGATAGGCAGATACATATATGGATAGATAAGTGGTTAAATGGTTTGAAGTAGCATGGAGGGAGAGACTGACAGAGAAACATTATGCAAAAAATACACAAAATCCACGTATTTCATATTTAATATAACAAATATAAATATTATTTTATATAACACTAGCTGACCCGGCCCGGCTTCGCCCAGTCCCTGGTGGGGAGCATCTCATTTAATTCATATAAGTAGTCATATAAGTTCTCGTTCCCGTTACCGACTGTCTGTCTGTCTGTCTGTCTGTCTGTCTGTCTGTCTGTCTGTCTGTCTGTCTGTCTGTCTGTCTGTCTGTCTGTCTGTCTGTCTGTCTGTTTGTCTGTCTGTCTGTCTGTCCGTCCCTCCCTCTCTGTCTGTCTGTCTGTCTGCCTGTCTGTCTAATCATTTATTGGTTGCAGTTAGAACAACCTTAGATAAACGAAGACCAACTTACAAAAAGCATTAGAAAGAGCACTTGAAAGGTCTTTACATCTTCCCCAACAATTAACTTGGGTAAATGGAGCAGCGGCAGCAGCATCAGCAGAAGAAGGAAAAGGAGGAGTAGGAGCTGGGAGGAGGAAGAGGGAGGTGGAGGAGGGAGGAGTTAGGAGGGAGGAAGAGATAGGCGGAGAGAGGAGGAGGAGGGAGGAGGAAGGAGGAGGAGTAGGGAGGAATAGGAAGGAGGAGGAGGGATTAGGAGGAGGAGAGAGGAGGTAGGAGAAGGGAGGAGGAGGCAGGAGGAAGGAGGAGGCAGGAGGAGGAGGCAGGAGGAGCGAGGAGGAGGAGGAGGAGGGTAGGAGGAGGAAGAGGGAGGGGGAGGAGGAGGGAGGAGGAAGGAGAAGGAGGGAGGAGAAGAACGAAGGGGGAGGAGGAGGAGGGAGATGGAGGAGGAGGGAGGAGGAGGAGAGAGGAGGAGGAGGGAGGAGGCGGAGGGAGGAGATGGAGGGAGGAGGCGGAGGGAGGAGGAAGAGGGAGAAGGATGAGGGAGGAGAAGGAGGGGAAGGATGAGGAGGGAGGAGGAGGAAGAGGGATGAGGAGGAGGAGGGAGGTGGAGAGAGGAGAAGGTAGGAGGAGGAGGAGGGATGAGGGGGAGGACGTAGGAGGAGGAGGAGGGAGGAGGAGGGAGTAGGAGGAGAGAGGAGGAGAATGGAGGAGGAAGGAAGAGGAGTGATTAGGAGGAGGGAGGAGTAAGAGGGAGAAGGAGGACGGAGAAGGAGGAGGAGGGAGGAGGAGGAGGGAGGAGGAGGTAGGAGGAGGAGGAAGAGGGAGGAGGAGGGAGGGAGGAGGAGGGGAGGAGGTAGAGGTAGGAGGAGGGAAGAGGAGAGAGGATGAGGAGGGAGGACGAGAAGGGGGAGGAGAGGGAGGAGGAGGGGGAGGAGGTAGGATGGGGAGGGAGGAGAAGGGGGAGGAGGGATAAGGGGGAGGACGTAGAATTAGGAAGGAGGGAGGGAGGAGGGATTGGGAGGAGAGAGGAGGAGAAGGGAGGAGGAAGGAAGGGGAGTGATTAGGAGGAGGGAGGAGGGCGAGGAGGTAGGAGGAAGAGGGAGGAGAGGGAGGAGGGAGGAGGAGAAAGAGGGAGGAGGAGGAGGGAGAGGGAGGAGGGGGAGAGGAAGAGGAAGAGGGTAGGAGGAGGAGGAGGGGAGAGGAGGAGGAGGATTTTAACGCATATGCCTGTAGACACTGCAGCGAAAAGGTGGGTCTGTCTTTCTATCTGACCCGGCGTGGCTTTGCCCAGCTCCTGGAGGGTAGCGTCTCATTAAATTCATACAACAACAAAAAGTAACTTAAAAGAATGTCCTTCCACACACCATCCATTATTTTTAATGAAAACTCTTTCTAATCACCTGCATGACTACAGTAACTTCTTAAGCATAAAAAGATGAGTTACAATGTTATGCATTGTGCATTATTTTTATGAAAACTTTGAAAATGCCTTACAGATTGTATCATTATTTATTATAACTCATATGCCGGTACATAACTATGGACAAAGAGTTTATAAATCTTTGAAAACGATGCCACAATATGACTATAAGTTATACAGAAAAGTTATGCCCCTTGAAATAACTTTTACAGAGTTAAGTCCCCTGAGATATATTAAATTATAATGAAAAGTGAAAAATGAAATAATATTGGGTAAGCAGCCAATTTCACACTAAAAAAATATGACAGTGGGCTGCACTGGAATGAAAGGAAGACGTGTAGAAAATTTCATCTCAATCGGATGGGCCGTTCGCGAGCGCACAAAGGACATACGGACATAGGGACAGACAGACAGACAGATGGAGATCGCAATTTATATATAAGATTCGAAACTTTATCTTACCACGACCCGTTTTTACTATAACAGAGGATTTTATTACCTCAATTGCCAGTAGTTTTAAACTGGTGCTTAATCTTTTCAGGATTGATAAATATCCATTAAAAGCCATATTTATCGTCCTAATACCTATTGCCATAGTCGTTTATTGTACAATAGTTTGTCGTTTAGCTGTGAACGTTTGTCCAGTGTGCAATTAAATTTTCTGGCAGGTCATTCACAAAACTCATCGGCGACCTCAACGAACTGCGCAACAAGGATTACGGGGATGAAGCACGTGGGGCAGAGAGGTCAGTACAATTTAGCTTTATGCCTCTCTCTCTTTCTCTCTCTCTCTCTCTCTCTCTCTCTCTCTCTCTCTCTCTCTCTCTCTCTCTCATTCTCTCTCTGTGTAGGTGTGTATGAATACAATTAGGTACGCACGATTGTACCTTCGCACGTTCATGTGTGTATAAGTGCGCCTGTCTGTGTGTCTGTCTGTTTGCATGCATGCATATGTCTGTATGCAATCGTATATACGCATACACTTGCGTAAGCACACATGCACGCAGGCATACATACAAAGCAGATAGACATAAAGAAACATAAACGCATGTATAATGCCTATAAACATACACGCACACAAGCATACATACGTATGTACTCACTCGCGCTTACACACATACACACATCTATACATACACACATCTATACACACACATATATACAAGGCACACATACAATTAAAAACATAAGAAGGACTCTTTCCACGCCTTGAGGCGTATAGTACAGGGTGTATTTTTAATGACTGTGCAGCGTTTGAAAATATTGCCGGTACAAGTTTTGTATTTACCTATTATATTGCAAGAACTTTACAGAGGGTGAATATAAAACTTGGACAGGCAGTATTTTCAAACACTCCACAGTCATTAAAACTACACCTATATATATATATATATATATATATATATATATATATATATATATATATATATATATATATATATATATATATATATATATATATATATATATAGAGATGGTGCTGCCGCATATCTTTACAAACCAGTCGGTTATCTGTCGGTGTTGTGGTCATGTGATCAGTATCACGTTGGCCACATTTACTTCCCAGAACTGTCAAAGTAGCCAGTTTAGACCGGGTCGACAAGACAAATAATTCACTTAAACTAGTCTGTCCTTGCGACTAGGTACGACTTATTTATAAACGCACAAGTACACATGCATTCATTGTCACATCTCCCATAATAGTGTATAAGCATGTTGTGACTCATGAGACATACATTTACAGTCACACACCCCATATTATTGTCTTAGATTATTGTCTCTCATGTATGACTGTCACATTTTCATAATAGTGTCATAGATTATTGTCACTCTCATAACACAGTCAGATCTTCAATAATAGTGTCTGAAATTAGTGTCACTCATTTACTACTGTCGCATCCTCCATAATAGTGTATTAGATTATTTTCACTTATGTAACACTGTCACATTTTCCATAATAGTGTCCCTAGATTATTGTCACACATGTAACACTATCACATCTGCTTTATTACTGTCTTAGATTATTGTCACTCATGTAACACTATCACATCTGCCTTATTACTGTCTTAGATTATTGTCACTCGTGTAACACTGTCACATCTTGCATATTACTGTCTTAGATTATTGTCACTCGTGTAACACTGTCATATCTTCCGTAACAATGTATTAGATTGTGGTCACGCATGCAACTTTGTCACATCGTCATAATAGTGTCTTAGATGGTTGTCACTCATGAGACATACATACATTTACTGTCACATCAACCAATGATGGCAATACATTGTTGTCACACTTAAGACATACATCCCCAAATACGATAGACACTGACAAAATACACAGAAAAGAAGTAAAAATAGAAGCACAAGTTAGCTAAGAAACTCCTAGAATTTCCATAAGATTTGTAGCAGATTGCTCAGTAGATTCTCAGAATATCAGTAGATTGCTGCCTGCTGTTAAAGAGATCTGCAGGTCTTCTTCTTGCGTGATATGCTCGAATAATAATAACGCTGGCGGCTGATATCTCTGAGCAATCAGCTTTGTGTCCTGCCTTCATTAACTTATTGATTGCTCGTTTTGAATGTCCTTGGAGTTGTAAGCCTTATTTTGTAGCATTAGACGGAATGAGACATACATACTGACAGAGATACTGACAGACAGACAGAGAGCTGCACAGA
>JACEFZ010021687.1:0-50000 GCA_014155875.1 Cepaea nemoralis | reverse complement strand
GAAATCATGCCGCTTCTTAAACCTAGAGTTTCAGTTACCATTATATTGCCTTCACCTTTAACTATGAATGCGAATCATCATCGTCATGTGCCCTGTCATCTAGTGTTGGCGTTCATGCATCTCCACAGATCTTGCTCCTTGGTGTTTTGGGTCAAATTCACTGATGATATTTCACCATTCCACCGTTTCAATTCACCCTGCATTATCTCTCTCTGTCTAATCCTGTCTTTTGTCCCATTGACGTCTTCGATCGTTACGATATATATATATATATATATATATATATATATATATATATATCCTGGACAACTTACTCACACCAAGAGAACAACTTAAACAGCTTTCATATGCGGTGTCTGCGAAGAATTCTTGGTTTTAAGTGGCAAGACAAAATCACAAATACTGAAGAATTGGAAAGATCAGGTTGTGTGACAGTTTATTCCATGCTCAGTCTTCGTAGACTTAGATGGATAGGACATCTTAGGAGGATGGATGATGGTAGAATACCAAAGGATATCTTTTTTGGTGAATTACAGATGGGTAAGAGATCTCAGGGTCGGCCTCTACTACGATACAAAGATGTGTATAAGCGGGACATGATTGATACAGGCATTGATAATGCACACTGGGAGCAAGTCGCCGCTGAACGTGTTGCATGGAGGACACATATCAGAAATGGAATAAAGTCAAAGGAGAAAATTATTGCAGAAAAGTCACATACCAAGCGTTTGAGACGTAAGATGGTGCATGATGGTGGAAATGACCACGTGTTCACATGCACCCACTGTGAACGGACATTTACAGCGCAAATTGGCCTTATCAGTCACACTCGCTACCGCCATAGTTAAAAGTTATTATGCCTTTTTAAAGCACAAACTATCGTCTGTCAAGACGGCAAGGTGCCAATGATATATATATATATATATATATATATATATATATATATATATATATATATATATATATATATATATATATATATATATATATATATATATATATATATATATTCATGACTTTCTTTTCTCTCCTTACATTTCAAAATAACACTGTTTGTCGCATTATTATATTTGTCTGTTATATTATACTTTCATTAGCCTATTCATGCTAATACTAAGATATATTTACAACATACCTTAAACACGTGGTTACTAATTTTAAGTCCACAGGATATTGAGATAAATTTAACTATTCACATACTGTATTTCTGAATCGGGTGATGTTTCCCTGATGCTGTATATCGGATTGCGTATTCTCATATCTTTGTTAAGTTTCTGCCAGCAATTGTCAAAATAATCGACAATTTTAGTTGCAAGATTGCTTACACTGTCTCGCTGGTTGTGTATTGAAGTACACTTGTTCCTTCAGCGAGTGCAGATCAATACACGTGAATTTATTTCTCAAGCAGTGCCTCTGTAAAGGAAACGATTTGCGACACAAACAGCATTAAGCATGAGGCTGAGTTCATTACAATTTGCAGCTTCCAACGAAAACATTGAAAAACGTCTTTGTCGATGCTCTGTAATAAGTACAAGCGTATGACGGACATTGCTTACTGATCTTTCGTCCTGAACAATTATGAAAAACAGAAAAGCAGAAAAAGAAGAAGACGAAGACGGGAGAGCAGAAGAGGCAGAGGCAGAAGAAACAGAACTGTAAGAAAGAATATGAAAAAGAGGAGATCCTGTCCGGTGAATACTGTATATTTAAAACAAAACAAGAAACTGAAGACAGTTGCAAATCAGAACATATATACGAAAACAAAATTGAAGTTGAAACTAAGATCCGTATGAAATAAAGTGCAGCATCACTGAACAAGAAGAAGAACAACCCTCACTATGAAGATACCTTAATGGAGTAGTTATTATTCAGCGCACTTAAAGGGTGTTTATTTATGATTCCACGTGGTTCTGTGTAAAGAAACTAGTGTCAAAGCAAGCTTCTACAATAAATGATCAGTTTGTAATGTGGTCCAATTGCTCAGCCGTGCTTTGGAAAGAAAAACAGGTCGATATAAAAATATATTCAGAATAGAGATCGTGTAGAACCATTTGCCCATGTTCCTGTCCAATATTATTTTAGGCCAGCATAAAGGAAGATGGGAGACAGGAAAATTAATTAGAAACGCTTCTCTTCATAGTTCCTTTTAACTGATAACGTTGAAAGAAGATTATTACGATCGAACTGGGAAGAAAGAAACAAGTATCTACACACACTATTGGATAATTGAAATAAACTGCAGCAAAATCTATACTCATTCCGTTAAATGGCATTAACCTAAGTGGATACTTGTTTATTTTGGTGCAAGTGCTAAGTGTGGATATAGAATATGGCAGCTGTATATAAATAGAATGACATTAAGTGACCGAGGTTTTGAAAATAGAACATACCCAAATAAAAAAAAAATAAAAAAACACCATATTCTAGAGTTACTTAAATATATCGAATCTTGTTTTCAATGGTAGACATTGACACGAACCAAATATACCAGTAAAATGAGCATTGACGACTACCATTTGAAGACGTTTCTTAGGGAAAATGGATGTGTCACAAGAAGAGCAAGAAACGAAGACATAACACACATGATGTGTTTTGAAGATGTCTGCACAATTTTGTCAAATTATTATTCTGGACAACGAGATCAAATTGACCACTCTGTATATCAGAATATGGAAACAACAAAGCATAGTGGCTAGACACTCTCCTGTCATCGGTTCTAATCCATAGTGGGACGGCTATTTTAATAGATCTAGGCTGAACTAGCCTAACATGATTATCTGAAAATGTTTTGGGAAGTAAAGGCAGCCGGTGGCGTGCATTAAAATGTGATGGCCCTATCAGATCACTGACCCGCAGCAGAAACTGCTTCGGGACAATTTTCTGTGCATATCTCCTGGTGCAGTTAATAGAAGTCACGTTGGTATAGTGGTTAGTACACCTGTACGTCGAGACAATGATCCGGGTTCAATCAGCTTCACTTGCAGGATTCTTTTTCTGTCGACCAGTACGACCCTAGTGCCGACCCATCCACAGAAAATATGAATCGGATAACTGTCATCATTTTCTAGGAATCGCCTGGAAAGAGAAGACAGGAAGGAGTGGAAATGACTTCGCTGTATCATTTGTGTGACTTAGAATAGCCGGCCTAACTGTTCACTCCCCAACCGGAGCATTTGTAGTGAAACTCCTGTTATTGCACATTTCCCGGAGGTCATGGCGATGACCAGCATGGTATCCTTAATCTTTCTGTGACTACCTACAGCTACACTCAAGACCAACATGTAGTTTAGAATAAGTGCAAAGTTTAAACTCTGATAGTTAGTTACTGCACTGACTGTCCGGAATCAATTATCTAGAATGAGGGAAACAAGGTGCTACTGAGTTGCGAATTAACATGTTGAAATTGTTTATTACTTGTAACACTGGTAGGCAAGATGACAGGCAAAGACAATGTAGACGTATACACAACCAATGAACTTCGGGAATAACCATTCGTAGTCTTAGGGAATATATGGGTGTTCCTGGAGTGATATAACGTGAATTGTTGACTTTCAATGAGTTAAACGCTACAAAAGCCCCAGCCATAACACGTAATTAGAAATACAGTTAAACCGGACCTCAGCATCGTATTTCAAATATTGGATTGAATTTCAAAGAGTTACAGTATATATTATTGTAGCCAGCTTCGAAATTACCATTAACTGATGATGCAAATATGAGACCAACATGGTTTCCAAATTCGACAAATGGCCAATTTTAGACTGTCGTGGTTTACACGTTCCAGTGTTCCTGAGTACAATCACGAAATGAGAATGACTTCATTGGAGCGTAGTCTGACCTAATTTTAGACAGATCTTTGTGTGCTGGACAGACTTTTCTGACGTCAGTAACGGAACAGTAATTTGAGTATGGAAATTGGGTACAATACGAAGAAACGAGGGTAACCAAGACGGAAATTGGAAAAGGGACAAACTAATACACGATCTCAGTAACACCAAGCAGTCGCTCCACGGGATTCTGAATCTAAATCTATATATGAACACACTGATACAATATTAATAGCTGTTCGAGGGAACCAAATATTCCCTTCGCATAGTACATGTCATCTGAATTGGAGAATAACTCAACACAAAAATATCAGGCAGAAACTTTAAATGGTGGAAGAGGAATCACCAAATTAAAACTATAACGTTAATTTCCGAAAACATATCAGTCGCTGGAAGCCGTGGTAGTTGTGTGGTAAGCACGCTTGCCTGTCATCTCGATGGTCATGATTTCGAGACCTGGGATACAAGAACGACCAGCCTAAAATGGATAACAGGAAATGTCCTGGGAAGTGATGGAGGCCGGCGTGGCATTGACCATCACATTCCTTGATTGCCGATTGGTCTAGAAACACATAGGACCATCACTATATACCCGATACGCCTCAAGGCACGTAAAAGGTTGGTTTACTTTTTTAACTTTACTGTTGAAGAGTGGACTACTGAGGATTGGACTATTTAAGAGTGGACTACTGAGGATTGGATTAGTGAAGAGTGGACTAATGCGGTTTGAACTAGTGAAGAGTGGACTATTGAGTATTAGACTAGTGAAGAGTGGAAAGTTGAGGACTAGTGAGGAGTGGATTACTGAGAATTGAACTAGTGAGAAGTTGAAAATTGAGGATTGGACCACTGAGGAATAAATCCAGAAGTGCATCGTTATTAAGCAAGTACTCTAGCGTGCTAACACGCCACACTTTTCCGGTTTTTTAACTGTACTGCGTTGCATAAGCTATGTAGTAACGCTTTGTCTTTTAATGTGCAATCCTAACCCACGTGTGTCACTCATGTCCTGATCTAACCTGGGTGATGACACACTGTTCAGAGTGATTGGGAAATCAGCCTCGAAGTTCCGAGTCTAACAGAGAATCCCCAGACACCAGCGCTGGTACAACATGTCGTCACATAATACCAGGTTACTCACTCACAAGACTATCATGTCATTTCTCAACACGTCACCTCTCTATTCCATACAAATAGAAAACAAAATATTTGTCTCGTAGAAGTTTACCACGTCTTGTAAAGGAAATGCAACTACCTTAACTAACAGTCTTAGACATTTTCTAATGAGTTATTATATTTGAAAGCTGCATCTGTTTTCTCCATTGCCTTGACAAAGCTTTTTATAAACCCAGCTTAATGTGCCAGGGTGGCTGCAAAATCTTGCTAGTGTCGACAAGTGCTGGGTTCTCAACGTAGCAGTCAACCCCAGCATTTTTTGGCTGTTCGTTATTCCTGTGCAAGTTTACGTTCAGTAGTTTGCCATTGCTTTCTGAACGACCGGCACCCATACCATTTCATAAGAAACTCAACGCAAGGCGGTCTATTGCCAAATCGCCCGCTGCTATTCCCAGACTGAATGAAGCTCAAATAAGAGAGGGCGTATTTGCTGGTCCGCAAATTCGAAAACTTCATGATGACCAGTTTCTTTGCGTGTTGCATGGGAACGGAAAAGCAGCATGGCTAACATATAAATCAGTGGGGGACAATTATTTTGGAAACAACAGATCTGGTAATTACAATGAAATTGTTGAAAATCTCCTTCAGAAGTATAAGAGTTTTGTCTGCAACAAGTAATTGAAAATTCATTTTCTGGATTCTCATTCTGGATTTCTTTACGTTAATCTGTGGAGCTGCGAGTGATGCGCATGGTGAAGGATTTCACCAGGACATTGCTGCTAAGGAGACAAGGTATCAAAGCACTTAGAGTCCTTCAAAGTTTGCTGATTATTTATTGTTGCACTGTGACAAGAGACACCTCATCGATTCATTGGGAATTCCTGTCTCCAACATGGCGGATAGGCATTTAAACCGTTAAGGCCTCTGGAGTGTTTACTCCTCTGGCTACGGTTCGCATTCGCATTTTCCTCATCTTGGACTGGTAGTGCATGGTTCCGTCGCCCTGCTACTGAGTGAGTGCGTGGCGGGACACTGTGAGCTGCGAATTTCGTGTGGAATGCTTTACATCTGTCCGCAGTTGTTTGTAGCGTGAACTGCATGTTCGGAACGATGGCGGTTGGCTGTTACTGAGTTGACTGGTTTTGCCTTTTCGATTCACGAGTGCATCTTTTCTTGGAGACTCCTGGTGGTCGTCGCTGGAGTTATGGAGTTCGTGCTTTGTGCGGCGCTTTCGAGGGTCACTCTGCTGAAAGAGATCAAGCCATATGGGATAAAACCTGGGTCAATTAAGTCTTTCTGGTGACTGCCGATTCCATCGACAATGAAATGTATTTTTCGTGGAGGACTTTTGTGTTGGCATTCTAGTGGCGGCATTATGCACAGTATACCTGTGCGGGCTGTTGGCTTGCCGAAAATCCTGTCTTATCCACTGTTCACATTGAGTAGTTAAGAACGTTTTGTGTGATATTCACTGGCACAGGAACGGAGCATAATGGAGACGACCCATTGCTGTGAAGTTGGAACCGCGACTAACTATCTAACTGACTAACCTTATCGATAGAGAACAAGAAACAAGCAAAGAGAGCTTGAACAGTGACTAAATAATGACGGAATGGGTTTCAATGTGCTTTTTGAAACATTATATGTGAATTGTAAATAATGTTGTTATTTTTATTCTGTCATTTTATGTTGAAATGTCAATTAATTAAGTATGTAACCACAACTGTTATAATGTTAAGGTAGAAAACTAACTGTTCACTCCCTGATAACTAAATAAGCATACATTATTTGCATTTCTGTAATGTAAATTCATCATGAAAACAAAACCAGAGACAAGTGGTGAATTTCATTATGGTATTTGAAATCAGCATGTCAAAATCAATAAAAAATGGTGTATGTAAATTCTGATACACATAATGTTTGGACATTTGTTGGCTAGTGTAATCTACCTGACTTAAACTTCCAACCCGAAATCGAATTTGTTTTTGACAGTTATTTCCAGCTATCAAGACTTGTCTTTACCCTGTTTAGCAATTAGTTCGGAATTTCCCTTTCAGTGAGTTGATGCCATGGTGTCATTGTTCATACTTTCCACTACTTCAGAGGACCAAATGATGTTATAATTATTGTTTACTGACAAGTAATTAGGACCTGCTGTAGTGGCTAGACACTCGCCTGCCGTACCGGTGGTCTTGGGATCGATCCACGTCAGGGCGGTTTTTAAATTGTGAAATTGACTTGGACTCCCAGCCTAAAATTGGTACCAAGAAATGTCTTAGCAAGTAAGGGCGGCCGGCGTGATACCAAGCACATCACCCACTGAGTGATGTTTGGCCTATAAAAATATGGGTCTTGCTCCAAATGCCCAATGAGTGATGTTTGGCCTATAAACATATGGGTCTTGCTCCACATGCCCAATGAGTGATGTTTGGTCTATAAACATATGGGTCTAGCTCCATATGCCCAATGAGTGCTCTTTGGTCTATACACATATAGCTCTAGCTCCATATGCCCAATGAGTCTTCTGCGTGTAAAATGGACCTTTACTTATTTGTTGCGCTGGAAAGTAATTCTCCGACAGTTAATTATTGCTCTGCTTCCTTGCTTGCTTGTGTTCGTTGGCTTGAGCTCCAACGCGAAGTCCTGTATGTCGAATGAAGACATCCTGTTGTCCACCATCAGTGTGATGTCATACAGGACCTGAGGTTTGCGTGAGTATCCGTTGTCCCATGTCTGGCTTATTGGTGTGCAGACTGGTGGTTCCTCGCCGTACAGGCAGACACTCTCCGACTTCGGAGGAATCGGCGATCCTATTGACTTCAGCCAGGACCCCGAAGGGACCTGTTGCCCAGGACGTTCGACGAGGACGCGTCAATAGGTCTTGGCCAGTATATAACCCGGCCCTGGTGCCTTGGAAACACCTCTGCGTCCCAATTATTGCTCTAATATGCATAGTTCCTACAACATTGGTAATTTCCAATGTTTACAAAGTGAGTCCATTTATTATTCTTATAACGATCTCTTTTTCATTATATATTTCAGGTGCAGTTCATCAAAGATAGGTCAAAAACGTTTGCTTTGAAATGTCTCAAGAAAAAACATATCGTTGAAACCAGGCAGCAGGAACACATTTACTCGGAAAAAAGAATCATGATGGAGGCAGACTCGCCGTTTATCACTAAGTAAGTCTAAGGTTAACATCTAAAATCAAACTTTAACCATTTAACTGTAACTTTAAATAAGTACTGCTGCGTGGATCAGAAAAGTAGTGAGCTACTAAAGCAATTACTAATAAACTATAAACTCTCATTAATTGGAGCCTAGCCTACACAAAAAAGTACTAAAATGATACGACTGGATCACCAATATCATTGGAGAGAACCAAACAGATTTCAATGAATCAAGAGGTGAGGACACCAACGCTGGATTGGATTCACATTGAAAATACGTGTTAATAGTATAACTAGGAAGTCCTTCCTCTAGAAATTACAGGGGACAAGCAATATAGGAAGACTTAAAAACTCACGGAGAAGAGAATTAGTGAAAAATATAAATAATATACTGAGGATATAGAAGGAACTTGATGTGATAAGAAAAGGATGGCAAACCGTGAGTTTGCTGAAGGCCCACTGCTTCATGGAGAAATGAAAGGTAGACTAAGACGAAGAAGAAGAAACAGAAGAAAAATAGGAGGAGGAACTAGAAGAAGAAAAAGTGGATATTCAAGGATATACATGTTCAGTGGATACTGAAAACGAACAAAGTGCACTCTCTTTATTAGCGATATGCTAAAATCGAACATATTTAGACTGCCACAGTGTATCTTGTGATTATGGCTCAGTGCGATTTATTAAGTTTATTATGTTATTTTTTTTTTTTTTAAATTTTGGTAAAGCTAGACGATCATGTTAAAGTGGCATCTTAACATACCGGAAATATGTTGCTACGGACCATATTTTCTGGACCATTTAGAACTTGTTTCACGCAGGCCAGTTTAGCTTCCAGAAAATGTTCTACTGCCCTCGATGCATGGTAGACTCCAAAGCCCAGTGGTAACGAGCAATTCCCACCTAGAGAAGAATTTGAACCCAAGAACACTGGGTCGGCAGACGAATACACTAGCCCCCGAGAGACCGTAACTTATGTGGCTACTGTAGCTATTATTTTTAAAAAAATATAAACTTTATGCCATCCAGGCAAGAAACAGTGTATAACAGACACTTGTAAATAGACTAGACAATCTGCAGTTGATAGAAAAAGATAGAGAGACTTTGAAACATATCAGAACATGAAAACTTGAAGAAGTGTGTCTGTCATGACATATAATAATTGATAAAAATGGCAATACTTTAAAGCACAGTAAATTATATTGAAACGATTGAAGGAGTAGTGTTGAAAAATGTATACATAAAATGATAAAGAAATCAAATACCATAATAATAAGTGATGAGAGAGAACCAGTGCTAGTGTAAGAAAAGGTGCGTTCAGCAATGCAATCTAAAGAAAGGAAAGCCTCAGAAGTGACGATATACCACCTGAACTAATCCAAGCATCAAGAAGAGCCAACGTTCATAACGATAATGCACTAATCTGAAAAGAACTGTAACAATGCTGCGTGCCCCAAAGCATGTAAGCGAATAATCTACATTCTTCTCACAAAAATATACCTTCAAAGATAGTGCACCAATTATCCCACTATAACTTTAATAAGTCAAACTTTAACATCATCTTGCAAACCTTCATTAGGAGAATAGCAAGGAAGCCAGAATATGAATCACAGGATGTAGAAACAGGCTGTGGTACTAGTTATCGCATCTTTACTATGATAAACATAATTGAGACATGCAGAGACGAGAATGTAACTCACTATACTTGTTTCGTAGACCAAAGTAAAGCCTTAGCACTGTATTGAACATCATAAATCATAAACCGTGAAACATAATGTGAGTTATGGGGTTTCCCGAATATTTTCCTCAATTAATTTAATCAATGTATCACAAGCAACAAGCAGGCGTCAGAGTAACCGGTGAAACAGCAAATTAAGGTACAAACGCAAGTAAGAGAGTGTTGTATTACCTTTAACTCCTTCCCCCAATACCTATTGAATATGGATATAGAAAGTGTAATGAGAAATGCTAAATAGTTTCAAATATATGACAATTATAATCCACTAGTAACTGGTGTAAATCCGATTCTAGAACTCAGATGTGCAGTGCGAATAGATAAGAACAGTATATTTTGTCTTTTAAAAGATATTAAAGGACAAAACAAACAAACCTTCTTTGTAAAACAAAAGGTATGGTATATGAAAGTTAATACAATAATACTGTGCGACAGAAGGATTTAAGTCACTGACCGGGACTGAGTTGGTTAATGTAGCAGTTGACTGGGTCAGAATGATTTCAGAACAGCATGAAAACTCCGAAGCAACCAATAAAGTAAACTCAGAACATAATGGTCAAAATGCTTTAATTCAACTAGACTTAAATGTTGACTACAACTCGATCTTGACTTGGGGACGTAAATTGTAAGTACTTGGGAAGTTGGAGTGGGTTCACCTGATTAGGATTGCGGGTGGGATGGAGGAGGAAAAAAGGGCGGGGGGGGGGGTGGTTGTAGAATGGAAAGTTAACCCGCACGCACAAATCAATCCAGTTCCTTCACTACTAAAAGTAGCAACCACTAGTGGTAGTACTAACACGTGTGCGGACAACTCTTGAGTTCAGACAGAGAGAGAGAGAGAGCTAACGAAAAACAACAGGTACAGAATGACTGACATGTTTCATGTACAGAATAGATGAAATGTTTTAATTATATCATGAGTCAACTGTTTCAGGTAGAGAATAACTGAAATATTTCAGCTATAGACTGACTTAAATGGTTTTCTTTATTTGCATGTCCTTTACAGGACGTCACATTCAACTCCAACATTTGTGGCTGTTTGTGATTTACTAGGCAAGTTTACATTCAGTAGTTTGATATTGCTTTCTGACCGACCGACGCTTATACTATTGTTAAAAATAAACACAGAGTGGTTTGCTTCCAAATCGCCCGCTGCTAGATTCGAACGCGTTATGCTAGATTACGAATCGCTTCCGCTACCACTGCCACACCGACTCCTCGAAATGATTAGATGCACAATAAATGAAACGTCGCATCCATAATTATTTCTTTAATATATTCGAATCTTTCAAGCACGTATAAACACTCTTTGTTACATCCTCCATACAGCCCATTTCAACATGCCCATTGACCAAAAAATAACATAGATTCATTGAGACTAAATAATAATGGAGAAACAAGTGAATGGCTATCGTCTGGAACTCGGCCACTTATCAAACAGAACCCACTCCTGGACAATCAACATTCATTCCTGACCGCAAGCTCTCTCTTGAGAATCTGGTTAAACATTGATTCGTGCTGGAGTTATTATTTTATATCTCCAGAATAATGGTTCTCCGCCAGACTGTCAGAAGTAATGTTTTCTTGTTTATCCACAATTCAGGTTAAATCATCATTACCCGTCTGCTCAGTACACTTGTTATTGTTTTTAGTGTGGGTCCGAATTGCTAACGGTGATTCATAGAGAAACCTGAATAGGGTCTATCTCCCTGTTATTAAATTATGTTTTTGGCTATATCTCATTAAGTCGTATGCCATGCCGGTGAGCGTGGGCGGTCATGTTTCGCCATCTTACACCATCAACGGAGTCGTGGATCAGCTCTACGTTCTTGTGTGGACCATGCCATATAACCAAGCCTTCCAGATATTTACTTCTCTGCCTTCCAGTTGTTTTTGTTTTCTTTTTTTCTTTTCCTCCTCAATATTGCTAATTGTCACAAAGTTCTCTATTTTATTTCTTCTCATAACAACGCCCACAATATATTTAAACAATATAAAATGAGACAAAGTATAACAACAGCTTTACATAACAGAATTACGACACATACAGGACGTTGCGGGGATTAGCCTTTATGAGCAAACAAACATATACACAAAACACAACATATAGTCACAGAGATCTCCTTTGACTTTATTAAAATGTGACGACAGGACGAGAAGAATAAAAAGATGGAAAAAAAAATGAAAGCAATGAAGATAAAATGAAAGTAGGAAAAAATATTCCTACTTACCTCAGAATACCGAGCTGTGTATATCCCCGAATATCACCATTGTCTTCTTTTATACCCAAACGACGGTGTGGGATGTGGGATGATGACGGGGTGGTCGGTGTACTTAGGTGTTTCGCTGTCCCCTGTCCTCCTCACGGACGGACGGACGGATGGACTGACGGACGGACGAACGGACAGACACACAGAGTCAGACAGACAGAGACACACAAAGACCGACAGACAGACAGACAGACACACACACACACACACACACACACAAACACAGGCAAATATGACAGTTGTTCAGTATGCATGTGATGTAACTGACCTAACATAATGCTATTGTTTTCCAGGCTGCATAAAACTTTCAGGGACAGAAAATATGTATACATGTTAATGGAAGTATGTCTAGGGGGAGAGTTATGGACTATACTCAGGGATAGGTAAGTTAAACATTCCACTGAATTAGCATTTGGTTAGAACATGTTCTTGGCTTCACGACATATGCTACATTGCTTTTCCACTCTATCTGAGCCACGAACCGACATCACAGCACTCAGAACATTCCCATACGCGCTCCATCCCCTCGTTCAACAGCCAACGAATATATTTTCCATACTAATATACACAAGAACATACACTGTACCCGTCTGGGTTCGGCCCGGCTTTATAAAAATGGTTACCGGCCATTTACCTGGGAATAAAAGGTATCAAGGAACGGAACTAGCTACTCATCTCATTCATCACGGCCTAAGTTATATGCAGGCCTAACACTTCATACCCCAAAGACAGTATTAGCTATGGAACTGCATCTCTAATGTGTTTATCTGCTTTACTTATCTTTACGCATCCCATGGATGGGTAGGGTGACGATTGTTCAAGTCCTGCGAGAGGCAAAATAACAACGATGTTTGATTACTTAGTTCAGGACATAACAATTGTAATAGTTTGGTGGCTATGAGACGGGCTGATTTGTTGAAGGTTGTGACATCAGGGAAGATCGAGGGTATGAGATAAAGAGGCCGAATGGGGTGTTACAATGTTGGATGGGTTGACTGAGGTGTACCAAAGATGAATAGTGGTCCAACGTAAAATGAACACACTCTCTCTTTCTCTCCACATAGGCGGAAAGAAAGAAAGAAAGAGATATGGAGAGGAGGGAAGATGAGATAAGAGAGATAAAGATATAGTTAAAGTAGAAAATACTTAAATATTAGAGGAAAATAATTGAAAATTCACACACACACACACACACACACACACACACACACACACACACACACACACATACACACACACGCGCGCGAGCGCAGTCAGTCGCCTAAGTATTTTTCAAGTTGTAGTGTGTCTGTGGAACAGCAGTGACATAGAAGTTAGTCCTATTGCTTGCCAAGACAGTGGGCCTCGGTTCAATCCTCGTCACACAGGAATATCTTGTCCCGACCTATACTCCTCTGGATTCGGCCAGGTGCAATAAAAATGGGTGCCTGACATTTATCTGAGAATAAACGGTACCGAGAAACGGAACCAGCCACCCACCTCATTCATTACGGCCTAGATTATATAGAGGCCTAACACTTCAGATCCCAAAACAGTAATTTGCTATGGGACTGCATTTTTACCCTATGTATCTACTTTAATTGTCTTGTATTAGTAACATTATCTTGTCATTAACGGAATGTAGTATGTAGGTCGTATTTCATGGAAACAAACACAATCAAATGCAGAGGTCCTAGAAAAACAGGGAATAAAGAGAGAGTTGATGAAAGAAATAAAGAGGAGACAAGTGAAATATTTTGGCCACGTTAAAAGACATGATACTCTTATACAAACCATACTGGAAGGCAAGGTTGAGGGCAAGTGAAAAAGGGTAGAAAACGATACAAGTGGGAGGATAACATCAAGAGATGGACAAACATCAGCCTGACAGAATGTACAGTCAAGGCAAGAGACAGACAGTGTTGGAGATCCATTACAGTCAACCTTCTTTGCGGAGACGGCACCTGATTGATTGATTGAGTATGTAACATCAAACTGTTCGAGAATCCGTGAAAATTGTGAGACAGAAAAAAGAAAATATAGAAACACGGAGAACAACGAAAACAGACAACAAATAAATTAAACGCATTCACTAACTGGTGCTTTAGGGAGGGGGCGGGAATAAAGGAATAAAACGGCAAGACAGAATCACCAATGTAGAGCTTGTGGAGAGAACTAGACAAATATCAGTGAACCGAGAGGTGAAGAAAAGACTCTGGCGTGGGATATGATATACTTTGAATAAATCTGAGAATATTATAACTAGAAAGGCTTTTGTCTGGAATTCACAGGGTAAAAGAGCCAGAGGAAGACACACACACACACACACACACACACACACACACACACACACACACACACACAACAGAGAGAGAGAGAGAGAGAGAGAGAGAGAGAGAGAGTAGGAACATAAATTAATAATATGGTGAGGACACAAGCACTGCATCATGGGATAGCTAAGAATAGAAGTCCTTGGAGTGAGCTGGTTGAAAGACTGTCTTAAATGAGGATACAATGGCCAATGTTTGATAAAGGAGAGCTTGGCATATGACACCACATCCTGGAGTCTGAGAATGGAAGTGGAGGCGGTTACTGCAGCTATTTGCTGGTTGGAGGACAAACTGTATACGCGTGTGTGATTGTAAATGATTCACAAAGCATGTTGGCAAAGGTGAAGACTGGCATGCTTCCTGTAGAATGGCAGCATTGAGGGGTGATTTGATGCACTGCACGGCAGATGTGGTGAAGGCCCTCTGGAAGAATGTGATTAATATAGAAGAACAGATGGACTATCGTGGTCTAGAGAGAATGCAACAACAAGGGGTGGTCAGTGGGTCTGGTCCACAGTCGTCATTCAGAGGTAAAGCAAGACGGATATATAATTAGACTGCACTGGGCACCAATATTATTGGAACTCTTCGCTGGCTGTTGAAGATGAGGATTGAGCGCATATGTTAATGCCCTGAGTGCGGTGATGTCCATTCTTGGCTCAATTCAACTCAAGAGAGTAAAGGGTGAAAAAAAAATAAGAAAGAAGTCTCCGTGGCGAAGTAGTCAAACCGTCTGCCTCGCGCTCCGTAGTCGTGGCTTCGATTTCTGGCTACGTCTTTCGGTTCACGATTGTATTTTTCTCGGAGACCCCTGGGGGTCGTCGCTGGAGCTACGGAGTTCGTGAATTTTGCAACGCTTTCGGCAGGATGCCCTGCGGAATGATACCGAGCGATGTTGGATAAAACCCGGTGCAATAAAGTCGATCCCGTCAACTTTTAAGACTTTTATTTTAGGAGAAGAAATAAAATGTGACATCACTGTTTACAACTGATAGCATTTATTATTACAATTATTGGTACTCAAGCTTGAATCGTTATCTGAAAACATTACATCGGAACGGGGGGAAAAACTACACCAACAAAGTTCTTATCTTAGGAAACATCTAGTTGACTGATTGTTAATGCCAACATTGAAAACCAAATACTTGGCAATATGTTTCTGTAATGTCTTATCAATGAGCACTTGCTAGCGCTCTATAGTTTATTGTTAATTTTATGTCCAATGCTTTTGTATAGAATCCCACAGTTTAAGTTAATTTATCGTTCTAAGGAGAGGGCGAGGAGTAGTTCAAGGAAATGATAGAGAATCGATTTGTTAACAAGGGCAGTAGCTATAATAAAGGCATGATTAGTGGACAATGAGGAAATATACGTTGGTTATATAGAGAGGCGATGTGGTGGCCAAAACAGCAACCATAATCAAGGCATGGTCAATGGGTCAATAATTAAATGTAACGGTATTTCTAATCACGCCTTAGGGTATATTAGATATTAGGTGCTAGCTCCATATGTGCATAGGCATTAGATGGGTGCCGTGGTCAATACCAAGCCGGCCTCCTTGATGTCCCAAGACATTTCATGGTAACTCATGTAGGCTAGGGCCATCAAGTAGCCCAGGTAAGTTATAAAAATCGCTTCACTGCGAATTCGAACTGATTACCGGCATGTCGTCAAAGTTTGCTCTGGGGAAGAAACAATCATAGATTACATTAAAAACTATATTTAATAAATCAGAAAATACGTGCGCACGCACGCACACACACACACACACACACACACACACACACACACACACACACACATACATACACACACACACACCCCACACACACAAACACACACACACACACACACACTGAAATGTTGTGTGTGGCCTGCGCGTCGTCTATAATGAAGTGGATGGTGAACATAAAAAATGGATGCGTGGTCTGTTTATTTCGAAGTGAATGGTGTAGATGAAAAATTGTGTGTAGCTGTCACGTGATACCAAGAGAACCTATGAACAAGTCCCGGATAATAGGATAATTATACCAATCTATTCTTCACTCTCTCAGAACAGACGATTACACAATGGTATGGGACGCAGAGGTGTTGTCAAGGCACCAGGGCCGTGTTATATACTGGCCAAGACCTATTGACGCGTCCTCGTCGAGCGTCCTGGGCAATAGGTCCCTTCGGGGTCCTGGCTAAAGTCAGTAGGATAGCCGATTCCTCCGAAGTCGGAGAGTGTCTGCCTGTACGGCGAGGAACCACCAGTCTGTACACCAATAAGCCAGACATGGGACAACGGATACTCACGCAAACCTCACATCCTGTATGACATCACACTGATGTTGGACAACAGGATGCCTTCATCCGACATACAGGACTTCGCGTTGGAGCTCAAGCCAACGAACACAAGCAAGCAAGCACACAATGGTATCACCTACGGTAATGCTGATAACTGAATAGGAAAGATTGAGATAAACAGATAGTTAACACAAACACAAACGTCAAGAATCTAAATCAGACTTAGGACAAACCGATAGAGAGAAAATTATCACTCGTTCACGTAATTACCAAAGACGAGGGTCGCATGTGTAACAATATAATTTTAATTTAAGAAAAGCGAGAATAGAGAATATCCTATTTTGAACTGTCCTTGAAGAAGTCTGTCAGAATTCGATGTGATGTTGCTTGGTTGTGAATGTCATCTTAGGAAATCCGTATTGAATTCGAGAATGTTTGCCGGTATTTGAAGGTAAGAGCACTGGCAAACAACATCACCTTGAAGGTCTCCATTCCCAGGATATGACAACAACGCAACAAGGTAGACAAAGATGAATTGAACGTTCTTCGCTTCACATGTTCACATAAGCAGCTAGTTAAAATCTCTATCAGGTCTACGACACTTTTGAGTTTCACTTGCACTCCATATAGATATGCCGATTCCCACCGATTCATAACTTTGATATAGAGGTGGTTATACAAAGGGGGACTCTGCAATAATCAGAAAGGAGAACTTGGTGAGTAATCCCAGCCATTGCCAACCATTCATCCTCGCCCATTCTCATTCACTATTCTGCGACTCAAACCTCCTTCAGATCCAAAAGTACAGATTAACAGAAGATATGTCACAACCAGACCTCATCCCTACTGACACTAGTTTTTCCAAGAATGATTCACTGTTAAGAATCCTTGGTATTCAATAAGAATTCTCCATTGAATCGTTACAGTGATAATAATTCATCTTTCTCTCCGAACCAGTTCTCATACTAAGTGATACTCAATAAGGACAATAGCGGCCAAAGTACCCTAAGGAACAAAGTAAATAGTAAGCTCCGGGTTACAGCACCCCAACAAGATGATGAAAAGGTAAAGTTCACTAAACTCCCAGAGAAAGGAGTCAAACAATCTATATTCGCCTGCAGAGTTAGATTTAAAAAGAGTTTTTGTGATAGTCTACCTCTGACAAGCTTTAGGATTTTACAAATCCCACGAAATGGTGAACAACCATTAGTAATTTCTCAACCCAGCCTAACGGACAAGTGGCCTTGATGGGCAGACATGAAAATGACAGCCACTTTCATTCACACGAAAAAGAGTCCACGACACTGAATAATCGCTTAGGATAATAATTATAGGCTTACCTCATTAACAGAACAATAATTTTCTACTGAAACTGATCAATGGTTATCTCAAATAATCGTTGATAGTTTTATCTTCTTCAACCAACTAGACCGTCCATACCCTACCGAAGAATATTGAGCAAGTGATAGAGGATACCAACGGGCAATGTGGACGTCACGCATATCACTTTTAGTCAGGCGCTCCTTAAAGGAGAGAAACATACAAATCCCGGAAATTCACCTACACTATCAAAATACATTCTAGTCTCTAGACAGATATATCAGCATAATGTGTGTGTATCAATATACTAATTATGCAATTATAACCTAAATACAAATATCATTTAATATTTAGTGATGGAGCAATCGGGAAGATTGGCATGACGCTAATTCAGCAGACTCGGGGGTAGCTGATTGCATCACTGTGGCCTCTGCGTCTATATCGAAGTGAATGGTGAACATGAAAAGTTGTGTGTAGTCTGTGTATCTATATCAAAGTGAATGGTGAACATGAAAAGTTGTGTGTAGTCTGTGTATCTATATCAAAGTGAATGGTGAACATGAAAAGTTGTGTGTAGTCTGTGTATCTATATCAAAGTGAATGGTGAACATGAAAAGTTGTGTGTAGTCTGTGTATCTATATCAAAGTGAATGGTGAACATGAAAAGTTGTGTGTAGTCTGTGTATCTATATCAAAGTGAATGGTGAACATGAAAAGTTGTGTGTGGGCTGTGCGTCTTTAATGAAGTGAATGGTGAACATGAAAAGTTGTGTGTAGTCTGTGTATCTATATCAAAGTGAATGGTGAACATGAAAAGTTGTGTGTAGTCTGTGTATCTATATCAAAGTGAATGGTGAACATGAAAAGTTCTGTGTGGTCTGTGTATCTATATCAAAGTGAATGGTGAACATGAAAAGTTGTGTGTAGTCTGTGTATCTATATCAAAAGGATGGTGAACATGAAAAGTTCTGTGTGGTCTGTGTATCTATATCAAAGTGAATGGTGAACATGAAAAGTTGTGTGTGGGCTGTGCGTCCATAATGAAGTGAATGGTGAACATGAAAAGTTGTGTGTGGTCTGTCTATGTATATCGAAGTGAATGATGAACATTAAAAGTTGAGTGTGGCCTTCTCGTTTATATCGAAGTGAATTGTGAACATGACAAGTTGTGTGCGGCCTACTCGTCTATATCTAAGCGAATGGTAAATATGAAAAGTGGTGTGCGGTCTGTTTGTCTATATCGAAGTGAATGGTAAACATGAAAAGGTCCGTGTATTACATGGGTTCATAAGGGAAGCAAAGAATAGTAACATTGTAACATACCATGCAAGTCGTAAGAGGCGCTTCGGCTAAGGAGGACCAGCGTGAAACCGGCTACTTCATCTCGTAAGAAACTTAAGATGCACAATCAACCAACCATGAACACGTTATCAAAGTTCTTAAAGTGAGTTAGCTGAGGGTCTATGCACCTGTGGAATATAAAATACAATAGAAGAAGAGAAGAAGAAGTAATTAAATCTCGAAGAAATCGAGTTAGTGGAAATGTACGATTTAAAGTAGAATGATGAAAGAAGGAAACGAGAACAAATCCGAGGTAGTAAGTGCTACAGGTGTTAAAGAAGTTACTATTAGAGAACGCTAGTAGTAAAAGATAACAGGCACACTTGATTCAAATCCCACAGTTGCGGCAAAAATAAATAAGTTCATTCGTTGAAGAAGGATGCTTCAAATGAAAACCTAAATGTTTATCTTTGGGATGGATATATTCTGAACAAGTAAAGAACATTGCAAGTCCTCCAGTGGTGATAAAGTGCTTGGATCCCTGTAGAGAAAACATTTTCTTGGTAGCGTGTGTAACCACTCATGCACCCCTGCTGTACCTCTTCATCGGACCGAACAGTCCTTCCTCCTAATGCCCCTTTAAGTTGTCAAAACAGGTGGAAATCACACGGGGCTAGGCCTGGCGAGTACGGAGTATGTGGTACACGCAGACAGTGGAGGTCTTCGATGGTGTCAACCATTACACGGGCAGTATGGGGTCGAGCATTGCCATGTTGCAAAAGAACACCTTACTTAACTCAGAAGTCCACGTGGTTCGGATCTGACTGCAGCTCGAAGAGATTCCTGAAAAGAGCTGTATACGTATAGCTGGTGACAGTTTTCACTCATCGCATGTAGTGTTCTAAAATAACGCCTCACTCATCCCAAAAGAGAGTCAGCATAACTTTCCCTGCAGATGGTTGCGTGCGAAACCGCTTTAGTCTTGGTGAGGAGGGATGGCGCCATTCCTTGCTCGCTCTCTTCGTTTCTGGCTAGTGGTAGTGAACCCAGGTTTCATTTCCAGTAATAATTCTTGATATGAAACCATCACCTTCTGCTTCAAAGTACTGCACAAATTCTTGACAAGCATTAATGTCAATTCTGGATTAAGCTGCCGTGGAACCCACCTTGCAGACACTTTGCGGTACTGTAACACATCATGGATGATGTGGAGTGCTGAACCTTGAATAATGTCAAGATGTGCGGATATGTCACTCACAGTCAATCGGCGGTTTTCCTGTACGAGGCTTTTAACGATTGCAATCGATTATGGGGTCGCTACTCGGTGTGCCTGACGCGGTCGTAAACAGTCTGTCACAGAAGTCACGCCGTTTTGAAACTTCCTACTCCACTAATACACTCGCTGGACTGACAGGCATGCATCACCATATTGGACCTTCATCAAAGGTTTCACCCCTTCACTGATTAAAAAAACAAACAGATAACAGAACGTGCATAACACTCTTGACATCCTTAACAATAATATTGACAGGTTGCAAGACAATGGCGTGGTTATTGTAATTTCTATTACACTTTTAAAGTGTTCATTTGAAGCACACTCGTAGAATGAGGAGACATTCCAGCGCCGCGCTGCTTGCTTCTGTAATAAGATGTTAGTATCATCTGAGGGTGATGGTTCAAATCTTGAGTGGCAAGGTCTCAAATGTTGTGTTGGCATGTGTATTCTCTAATCTTCTTCTCATTCCATGCTGTGTGGCGTTAATGATCATGTCTGTCCACGACCTTTTGTCTCTCGTGCTTGTTTCTCTCTGTTTGATACCGACGTTCCTCCACGCCATGATATCAAACTGTCCAGCATTTTCTCTGTTGGCCTTCCCGTCTCTCTCTCTCTCTCTCTCTCTCTCTCTCTCTCTCTCTCTCTCTCTCTCTCTCTCTCTCTCTCTCTCCCACTCCCTACCTTACCACTGTAACGACATACTCCAGCTTCTCTCTTCTCACGGCGTGCTCTAATGTGAGTGGCCAGTTATCTTTGAGTTGATTTATGTCAAGATACCTTCATTGCTCAATATATCTGTCCAAGAAGTTCTCATAATTCTTCTATAAATCCACATTTCCATACCTTCCACATAGTTCCTCACTCTTATGCTAATTTAATTAATTTAATATTACTCATTATAATTCGCTTCTGTACATCAGAATTGACTCAATATACGAGTAGCTCATAAGAAATCGTTTCCTCAGTTAGATTGACAAAGATAAATTGCAGAGAATATTCTTCATTTTGTCCTGTAATAATTGCTTCTAAAATTTCTTCCTCAAGTATTGCAAATAAACACATACTGATTTATTTATACTAGCCTTTAATTTATTTCATGATTGTTTTTTTCCCTCCCAGAGGAAACTTTGACGACATGACTGCTCGATTTTGTGTGGCGTGTGTGTTAGAAGCCTTTTCATACCTTCATGCCAAGGGCATTATCTACAGGGACCTCAAGCCAGAAAACTTGTTACTGGACGCCAGAGGATACGTAAAGCTGGTTAGTTCTTCATATCCTAGCGTCCTTTCTCAGAATTCAGTTCACCTTTCTTATGTAACATTCAAGGTTATTTGGTAGACATTGAGATCGCCATACAGTTTCCTTGTAACTGAGGTTGCGAGTGGCTGGAACAGTGATCGAGCAGTTCTGGGTAGATCGTATTCCCATTTATATCAAATATGTTCCGCCGTCAATGTTTTATCTGTTCCTCTTTTCCTCCTTTTTGTCCTATCCTCCACGTCTCCCGCCTTGTCCTCCTCCTCTTCCTCCACTCCTTCCTCCTCCTCATTCTTCATATTTTCTTCTTCTCCTTCTTTTCTTCCTCCTCCTCCTTTTCCCGCTTCTCTTTCTTCCACCTTCTTTTTTCCTCTTCCCGAATAGACAATGCATAGGAAGATGATCGCAGTAAACTAAGGCAAGGCTGTAATTGTATGTAGTTGAGCTATTATTACTAATATAAGTATTAATATTATTACTGTTACTAACGTTATTATTACAAATAATAATACCAAACAAACAAACAAGCCCAGGAACGTATGCTACTACTTTTCTGATACCGCCATCACCACCACCACAACAACAACATCATCATCAACTACTACTACTACTACTACTACTACTACTACTACTACTACTACTACTACTACTACTACTACTACTACTAACACTAACTACTACTACTACTACTACTTTTGCTACTATTAGTATCATAGTATTACACCTACCATAACACAACAGATTATTTACGTATATTATGTTTTGTGTCACCACAGGTAGATTTTGGTTTCGCCAAGAAAATTGGAGTAGGTAAGAAAACCTGGACATTTTGTGGCACACCTGAATATGTGGCTCCAGAAATTATTCTCAACAAAGGTCACGATCATTCAGCAGACTACTGGTCGCTGGGCATTCTCATGTATGAGTTGCTGAACGGCACGTAAGTTTATTGATCTTTGGCACGTCTTAAGACATTATTTCGGGGACATGTAAAGACTTCAATCAATCAATCATGTGCCATGCCGGAAAGCGTGGGCGGTCATGACTCACCATTTCACTCGATCACCAGTGTCGTGGATCAGCTCAGTGTTCCTGTCTCGTCCATGCCATGTGGCCAAGCCATCCAGGTATTTTCCTCTCGGTCTTCCTCTTGTTCCCTTCGATCTTGCCAGTTGTCACCAGGTTCTCCAATCCATTTCTTCTCATAACATGTCCAAAAAATTTTGATTGTCTACGTCTAATTTCTTTAATCAGTTTACGATGTTCATTTGTCTCCTGTAGTACTTGGTCATTGGTTTTTCTGTCTGTCCATGGTATTCTTTGCATTTTCCTCAGAAACCACATTTCTGCAGCCATCAGATGTTTTTCAGCTTGACTGCTCATTGTCCAAGTTTCACATCCATACAAAAGAACAGGCTCTATGTATCCCCTGAACACTCTTTTTCTCGTTTCAATTGACATCTTTGTATTGGTCAGAATGTTTTTCATCTTGCTAAAGGCTACCTTCGCCATGGCGATTCTTGTTCTAATCTCTTCAAGGCATCTCCCATCAGGTGTTATGACTGTACCAAGATAATTGAACCGATTCACTTGTTGAATAATATTTCCATTTACTTGTATATTACATTGTGGCACTTCTTCCTTCCTTCTATAACCTGAGTCTTTTTACAATTTAATTCTAACCCCAGTTGCTCACTGTGTACAACAACCGCATCTACTAATTGTTGCATGTCCTGCGCATTGTCTGCAATTAATACTGTATCATCTGCATATCTAATGTTATTGATGTTTCGTCCTCCAATGCTGATTCCATTTATATCCTCTACATTTCTGAAAATATTTTCACTGTATAGGGAAAAAAGATCTGGAGACATCACACATCCCTGCCTAACACCTCTCTTAATTGGCTGATACTGTCCCACTTCATTATCAATCCTTATTGCAGCTTGTTGTTTCCAACATATGTTTTTTATAAGTCTAATGTCTTTCCCATCAATTTGTAGATCTGCAAGCATATCCACCATGTTGACATGTCTAACTCTATCAAAAGCCTTTGCATAGTCAATAAAGCAAAGATGTATATCCTTGTTTACTTCTATAGCACGTTCAATAACTGTTCGCAGCATATACACAGCATTTACTGTACCCTTTCCTTCTACAAACCCACATTGTTCTTCCCCTATTTCAGGTTGTATCTTCTTCCTCACTCTTTGCATGATAATTGTTAGCAAAATCTTTGTGATGTGACTCATTATACTAATTGTTCTATGATGATCACATTCCAAGGTTCCTGATCTCTTTGGGATTGCAATAAATACAGAGTTACATAATTCAGAAGGTATATCTCCAGTATCATATAATGTGTTCAGCAGTCTGGTGACTTGCTCTAGTCCAAATTCTTCTAAAGCTTTAATCATTTCTGTTGTGATGTTATCTGCACCGGGGGCCTTGCCAGCTTTCATATGCTTAAGAACATTTCGAACCTCCATCTCCAAAATTGGCGGTCCTTCATTATTAAATCTAATATCATACTGGTCGTCTCTGTTATCATCATAAAGGTTATATGGTTCCAGAATTTTCTGATACGAAACACAGCCTGAAGAAGAGAATAGGAACTTTCTCATAACGTAGTTATATTCTATGTTTTCATGTTGCTGCATTGGTCAGCATCGTCTGCACATATCATTGTTATCATATACCATGTTGTCTTTACATACATAACAGTGCTTGCTTGCTTGTGTTTGCTGGCTGTGAACTTCAGCGCGAAGTCCTGTTTGTGGAATAAAGACATCCTGTTGTCCAACTTTGCCTTCCATGTTTACATAAATCATAATCAGACGAAGTGAATCATTAGAAATAATTATCTAACCTGATTCAGAATGTGCATTTATGACTTGAATCTGTGACCACTTACAGCAAAGTCTTAATTTACGGAAAAAAGCAAAGTTCAACTTGCTTTTATAGCGTCGGTTATAATTAAAGTCCTTTGTTGTGTGAATTTTGATTATGTTTCCTTTCTTTGCTCTCTTTCGAGTTGGTCCTAAACAAGATTTGTTAAATTCTTAAGCACACCACAACAAATTAGAAGCGAATGTAAATCCATCATCACCTCTACCTTAGGTTTTCATTTAAATGTGTTTTGCTCAATAGGTGTTCTAATTTATTCGCCTTTATTTCTTATGAGTATCAATCAACATCTACTTCATTTGCTGTATTAACGAGGTCGAGATTATCCTTCTTCACACACACACACACACACGCGCGCGCGCGCACACACACACACACACACACTCACTCACACACACTCACTCACACACTCACACACACACTCACTGGCAGTGGATGACTGGTTCTAAAATACTGGTTGTCAGGACTAAACGGACATTAACATTTTAACACATTGTCTTATGTTTCAGAGTAGGAAGGAGGGGGGGGGGGGGGGGGGGGGGTCCCACTTCCTCAGGGACCAACAGGGCCCACTTGCCATCGGAAAAACCGATACCCTGGCCATTCTATCACTGCACACATATCATTCATATTTTTGAGTTCCAATATACACCCACAATCTCTTTTAATGAGTATAACCAAAGGCTGAAATCACGTAGCCTTATTACGCAGAAAGATTGTTAATGTGTCCCCCTCTTTGTATCCGCAGGCCTCCTTTCTCTGGCTCGGATCCAATGAGAACTTACAACATCATCCTGAAGGGCATAGACCACATCGAGTTTCCAAAAAGAATCAGCAGAAGTGCCCATCTGCTCATCAAGAAGCTGTGCCGGGACAACCCGATGGAGAGACTCGGCTATGGCAAGAATGGAATTAGTGATATTAGAAAGAACAAGTGAGCTTGCCTTTGTTTTCGTTTAGCGGTGTGTTTTTGTAATAATCTACAAATAAAGTTGTTGTTGTTGTTTGTCCATCACGAATGATGATGACCATTCATTTCATCCAGTGGGGTTGAAAGTATGGAGCCGTGGGTTCTAAGATGGCTAATAAGGCCTATTTTGGCTCGAAATGTTCTTTGACAATATGGACAAAGAATGCTTGACGTTTCTGGAGGAGGATTTCCTGCAGTGGTCTTTCTGTCCTGCCTTTTCAAATAAAGTAAGCCATTAACGTACTATATGGAAATATTGTAGACATCGGTATATTAAATAGTTAATTACATTTTCTTTTGCAGAACGTTGCAATCCACCCCGGCCTGTATTAGCCAATAGTGATGTACTTGGTATTATTTTACGTTCTGTAGTTTGACACTGCTGTTTGAATGGTCAACACTCATACCATCGAAATCAACGCAAAGCAATCTGCTCCCAAGTCGACTGTGGCTAATTTTGAATCCTCAGCCCGGTATGTTGGGAAATTGTGAAATTGCGTTCACTATTCCTAAGCCATAGACGCCAGCAGTTATTAGTATGTGGAGGAAAAAGTAACGGGACATTCTGAAAATGTTGTGCACTTGACAAGTCGGAAAGATCTTTCCTCGAACATATCTTGGTGACTCAGCCATATGCACATGTGGTTTGGCATCGCAGACAGCAGAGCACATACTCCAGGATTGCCCAAACTACAACATATCCAGGCGAAACTTCTGGCCCAGAGAGACAATAGTGGAAGATAAACTCTATGGACCGCTGAGTGAACTGAAAAAGACTGTTAGATTCATACAAGAGACAACATTGCAGTTATAGACATAGTTAAGGCGAACGAAAGAAGAAGAAGAAGCGTACTTCTTGAACTTTGGTGGTGAGGTTACCAAAGGCAATGTATTGCGCCTACTTTTTTACAATCAACCCTCGTCGTCTACTTCAGTTTTCTGAAGCTACATCATCCACGCTTACATCTACAGCTGTGTAAACAGAAAGTCTTTGTAGTTAGATTGTGGCTATCCTGATGATAGTGTCATGAGCCAATTGTCAGCACTGACCACTTTGAAGCATGTACCTGGCTTTATGGTAAGAAGCACGCTTGACGATAGTCAGGAGAGAAAGGTTTCTCCTAAACCAGGTGGTCGAAGTTAGATCGGGTTAGACTCAATGTAAGCAAGGGCACTATTCACCTGCCACCTTATGTGATATTTATCGATCCAAAGTCATGAAATGAGTAACAGGTATTTTTCTGAATGTTCTGTTATTTTGTCTGGGAAGGAAATGCAGCGAGGGAATAAGATTGGCCATACCTAACATATTATAATGTGACCTATAATATAAGAAGGTATAATATTTCACACTCCAGCAACAGTATCTGCCATAGCAATGTTTTTATTATTTCATATTTAAGGATGAATAGAATATTGTAATAATTTTAAAAAAAAACACAAGTAAAATGACACTAATGACATCATTTGGTGTTTTAACTTTTTTCAACTCCTTTGAAGATGGTTCCAGGGATTTGACTGGGAAGGTCTCATGAACTTAACTCTGGGCCCACCCATTTTACCCAAGGTATGTATTATACGTGTGTATTCTTTCAAATGTTACCAATAGGGGCTGGATGCGTTCGTAGCGTCCTAAAAACCTGAAAAAGACATGCAGTTTAGAAACATATTCCTGTTTTTTTTTTTTTTTTCATTTCACAGCCTCGTCTCTGCAGAATGTATTCCTTATAACAGTCGTTTGAAATTGCTTTCTAACATATCATAAACCAGATACCTTGCCTCCAGTGTTATCATATCTACATTATCCATCAAATCTTGAATCCATCTGTGTTGAGATAATCTCCGCGTTGCGTGTATTTTACTGCTGTAGTAGCAACACTGGGTAGTATTTTAAGTTTGAATAATCAGGATAGTAAGCCTTGACAGAGCTGATTTAGAATATTTGGAACACTTTACTTTAGACTAAAGAACAGATCCACTCGTAATAAATGGGCTTTTATTTGCAGACGATCAGAGCCTATTTTAAAGCAACGTGGGCAGCCTGCAAAATCATATTAATAGGTTGCGTTTAACGTACAACGTATTCTACATGTATCAATAACTACTAAGAAAGCACTTTACGACACAATCTTCCTGCCAACTCTATGCTACCAATGCCAAACCTGGACAATGACAGAAAAAGAGAAAAGAAAAATCGCAACAACAGAAATGAGGTTCCTGAGAAGAATACTCAACATATCAAGAAGAGATAAGATCAGAAATGAAGAAATCAGGACTAAAGTGGGGGTTAAAGCAGCACTAGATTTTATCAGAAAGCAGCAAGTCAAATGGTTTGGCCATGCAAGTAGGTTACCAGTTAACACCATACCACAACAAGCAATGATGTACAGACCAGATGGAATCAGAGGAAGAGGCCGACCACGTAAACGTTGTACGGAGGGAATAGCAGAGTCCATGGGAATATCGATATATGAAGCCCATAATTGGGCACTCTCACGAAGTTTATACTTCACCTCGACACCGCAAGGTACAAGAGGAACATGATGAGGTGAGATGAGATGAGATGAGTTCAACGTACAACAGATACAATATGAATATATATAAATACAAACCAAACTGAAGTAATGCAGGTTAGATGGTCGCCTGTTTCATTAAATATACTGATAGATAGTACACCTCTGAAACAAGTTAAAGAATTAAAATACATAGGAGATTAATCACAGATAATGACAGAACAGACAGAGAATTTGAAATCAGATGTTAATAAGCAAGTGCGCTAATAATATAAACTATCCCTATATTTTTTTTTTGTGGTAAGCATATCCTTTACAGGACTTAGCTGTCAACACCAGCATCTTTCAGCTGTATGTTGATCTCTTGGCAAGATTACGCTCAGTAGTTTGCCATTGCTTTCTGAGCGGCCGGCTCAGTATCCCGCAAGTCACGAGCGAGGGTCGAACCACCTCAGCTCTCGCTCCGCTACGAGACTGCGTGATAAACGGGATTACAGAGAGAAAGTGTTGTAACCCCACAGCCAGAGAGACCGGCATCCCTATATTGAAACATCTAAATTACAGATGGCTGCAAAACGACAGATAATAAACAAAATATTTACACCATCCCTAAGCTACCAATGTCAAACTTGGACATTATCCAAATCACACTTACGCAAAATCAACACATGCGAGATGAGATGCTTGAGAAAAGCTGCCAGCTTAACTATCCGAGACCGAATTAGAAATGATGTTATCAGACAGACAGTGGGATCAACACCTTGTGCCATATATACTAAAAGGCAGAAGATCAAATTGTTCGGAGATCTCATAAGAATGATACACCATCAACTACCAGCACTAGCGCTACAACATCGTATATGAGAGCAAGAGGATGCCCGATATGAAAATGGATTAACGACATCAGTTGCTAGAATGTCAACTATTCCTCCCCACCACACACGACAACAAAAGTGGAAAAGAGAGATGATGTTAATGAATATTCATGATATTATTACAAAAATGTCTCACATGTGTGTTCCCTCGGCATTGTTTTTAGACTAGCTACAGTTCTTTGGTCATATTGTGAGAAGAGGAGTTTGGTTGAGTTGAACTGAGCTAAGAACTGACATGACTGCACTCAGAATATTCCCCTACCCACTCCGTCCCCTCGTTCATCAGTCAGTGAAGATTCACATTATCGGTCGTTCCCACCGCTATCTGACTGAAAGTTCACCTGGCCTTCACTCTGTTTTGAGATTCTACCAGGACCCCTGGCAATCCCCTGCAATCTCATCCTTTCCACATAAGGGTTCTCAATCTGTTCCCCCAACTTCTCCACCTGGTCCCCTAGGCGCTCGACCACTTCCCCCTTGTCCACAAGTAATCTACCACCACGAAGTGCATTCCCTACCAGCCTATCAGCCTGTTCATTCCCCACTCACTCCCGCAAGGCCAGGGCAAAAAAATCCATACAATTCTCACAATCTGTGACCTCTGAAGCGAGGTGAGCCATTCCACACGAAACATTCCTTTCTCCACCTTACTAAGCATACTCCTGGAGTCTGAGATGAAGACAATATGTGTTGCAGTGGTCTCCTCTAACTAACGGAAAGCCGCTGTGACTGCTTCCACCTCCATTCTCATGCTGGAGGTCGTAGCCTCATATGCCAAGCTCTCCATTTGTAAAAATCGTCCATTAGCCTTCGCAATGAAATACCAACCACACCATCCGTTGCTCACCACTGACCCATCAGTATAGATCACTATGTCACCTTGATGTGTGTTACTCTGGATCAGCTCTTGCACCTCAAACTCTGTGCGGCCCACTGCCCATTCTCTGCACTGACGACCCAGTGTTACTATTACATTGTGCTATTCTATCATGTCCCCCGGTACGTCAGCCCACTCTTTTTCACGATTGATGGTCTCTAGATCACACACCTGACGTATAGATATTTCTGCCTGTGCCGTCCGGGACCTGCATCGTCTTAGTATGTAACCGTTGATCCATATCCGTGGCTTCATGCATGAGGTGATCCCTATTTGCAGCAACGCTCAGGTACCGCTTGGCTTGAATTGCTCTATGACTATCCGTCGTAGTTGGTAGCACCAGGATATGCCTCATGCATATAATTGGTGTGTCCTTTGTGCACCGCATGATCACCCGCATGGCAGCATTCTGTATACTCTCCAACTTTCAAGCTGGCTCTTTGATACTCTCAGCAGCCTCGAACCATACTCGTAGCGAGAAGAGGGGTATTAGAGAACATCGCAAAAATAGACAGATCAGCGGTGAAGAGACAGAGCGAAGGAAATGATGCTGCTTAGTCTAAGTTGGTGGCATGGAGGAATATCATCGATAGAGTGAATCAAGACAGGTATGTGGAGTGACATGAATGCCCACGCCTACGCTTATGATGATGATTATAATAAATAACATGTTGAATGGTTAACTGTTAATGCTCGAGCGGGTCTGAGCTGTATTTACTAATAAATATTAAGTATTAATAATTTTCATATTTTCCAAAATGATGCTGACATTATACGTGATAATATATAGGATATCTAACATGTATAATTTGAGCAAAATGAAACAAAGCGTCGCATAAAGCATGAACTCCGTAGCTCTACTGACGACCCACAGGAGTCTCCGAAAAATTTCACTTCGTGAACCGAAGGACGCAGCCCGGAATCGAACCCACAACCTTCGGAGCCCGAGTTAAACGGCTTGACCACTTCGACACGGAGTCTCCCGCTTTTTTTAAAAGCGACTTAGAAACAGAACGTTTAATAGACGTTATCCCATTAAGAATGCTTGAAAATATCAGTCCCAAACAGTGACCTCCCTGTCTTCTAAGAATTAATATTGTAACCAAATGTCAGCCTTATTCTGGATGCAATGAACAAGTAATATACTGTTTCCTTTGGTTATAGAATGTTATGTTCACAAATTCTAAAATGACTTTTTAAGTAGAATATAACATGCTAAAAACATTCAAAGACCTTGGTCAATTTCCTGTGTTCTAACCAGGTGAGGTCATCTACAGACACCAGTAACTTTGACAGTTATCCACGTGACATGGATATAGCAGCTGATGAGTTATCCGGATGGGATGCTGACTTTTGAGTTGTCAACCTACATGACATGCAATTCGGTGTTTTCTTTCAACCACGTAAAGAAACCACTGCGTTCAGTATAGTTGTATAGCACAAATACATACAACAACTATATGATGCAACGCATGTCATATGTTTGTGTAATACTCATAGTCTGAACATCAAATGGTACGCGTAAAAATCAACAATGTTAAAGGACATCAACAATGTTAAAGGACATCAACAACGTTAAAGGACATCAACATTGTTAAATTCGAGAGGATTGATATCATTGCACCAGGTTTGACCCCAAAAGGCTTAGCCTCTCTTTGCAAGATTTGACAAACCGCTTACCTTGAGCATTGCACAAGGCATGAACTGTAGCTCCAATGAGGAACAATCTCTGGAAAACCTGAACTCGTGGTCTGAAAGATGCAGTGCAAACGCAAATATACGACCTTAAGAGCTCAAGGTAGACATCTTGACAACTTTATCATGAAACAGCAAGTCACATGCATAGAGCACCTCATGGAGCACAAACTCCGTAGCTCCAGTGATAACCCCCAGAATTCTCAAAAACATCGCACTTGTGGTCTGAACTAGGCAAACTAAAAACTAACCATTACCTTTCAGCGCTTCAGGCTGACAGTTTTATCACATCACCACGTAGATCATTCCCCTGTCCCATTAATCAATAATGGATACCATTGTATTTGTTGCAGTTATTATTGGTTTTTTTTTTTATCCCAGCGTTATTGAGTTGTTTACTCATGGCAACCTATTGCCAATCTTGTAAAGATCATCCACATATGTTTCAAGGACTCATGGAGATGGATGATGTATCTTTTCCCTGACATTTAAAAATACATGGCATTTGAGGTGAAGGTGGGCGGTTGTGTAGGATGAATTGGAAGAAATTGTTGTCTTTCATGGTCACAAAACCAGAATCGAATATAAACATTTTAGAGAAGTGGAAATGAAAACTTATATAGAAATATAAGAGATTCAAGTCAAACTTGTAGCCACATCACAAAGACATTATGCGCTTATTAAGAAACAAACTCATACTAAAGGAAAAGTAGACGGCAGGCAATCGAGAGATAGACAATGAAACAAATCGAAAAGTAACATCAAAAGATGTGCACAGCATTTTTTCAGAGTAATGAACCAAAAGCAATACACAGAATAAGTTGGAAATCCATTGTAGTCATCTTCGCTGTGGAAATGGTACTTGTTTGACTGATTAATTGAACATCTGGAACACCCAGCAAGGTGCTTACATCTTGTTGATAAGAGAATACTAAGAGGGTAAGAAAACAAGCTGAACAAGACGAAAGGGGAAGTAGAACTAAAGGAGCTGCAAACTAAATACTGGAGAAAGATTACTTCGGCAATTAAGAGAGGCTAGTGTGAGAACGTCTGACTCATCACACAGAAACCGTTAGCTGCCAAATTCAACCATTCATGAACAAGTTACAGTGGGTTAACACCTTGTGCCTCATTTATTATAAGGTGAAGGATCAAATGGTTTGGCCATCTCGTTAGAATGTAACACCATCAACTACCAGCACTGACCCTACATAAATGAACATCTTCTACGAGAGCAAAAGGACGCCCGAGAAGAAAATGAATTGATGACATCAGATACATTCTATAACCACACGGAATGACACTATCCAGTGCCACCCATCGGGCGCTGGAACGCCACTTGTTCTCCCCACGACGCTTGACAGCAAACGTGGAAGATGATGAGGTGAGGATGATGATGGGTGATGATAATGATGATGATGATGAATAAGTCTACAAAGAGCTTGGTATGAGATGGTTGAGTGTGTGTGCTCCATTGTGAGATGAAGGGCAGATGAAGATTTCTGGGAAAAGAGTCTAGCGGGAGCATATTATGCTTGCAATAAAGAGCCTTGCAATGTTCTGATTCTGAAAAGGAAGTAATCTGTTAATTTTGTTGAGTAGATTTCAGAGTTCTCAATAAAGGGAAGCATAGAGCAATCAACTGTAAAATGGATGCTCGCGTGTATAATGGTGACAAAGAATTATAATCGGTTTATTTTTTCACCAGCTTTTATATTATGTTGACTTATGTCTGTAATGAGTACATGTGTTGTGTTTTCTAAGACTCTTGTCAAGTGTCATTAAACATGACAGTGTAAAACAAATATATGTATTTTAATATACATATTCTCGTTGTTATCACAATAATTTTCAAGTGTTTTTTTTTTCTTTACTGAGTTAATGACTATACCCTTTTTATACAGTAAACTACTCAATTATTAGAACAACTTCATTAAAAGACTGACATATTTTACAGTTATGACTTAGAAATAATGGTACTACTATTACTTATCTTATATATTAGAATCCATGTAAGGATTCCAAGAAAATAATGACACGAAAATTATGTATACTTGTAGTATAATCTTGTAAGCGGTCTGTGAAATCAAGACACTAAAATGATGTATGTTAAAATTCATGTAATTATTCTAAAGAAATTATGACACTCAAATAGTGCATATTAGAATCCATTTAAGGAATTTTATTTAAAGACTAACGACATTAGTTTATTCGTTAATTTTGTTTCGTTGCAACTCATTTTACTCAATTGCGTTCCATAAACTGTGTTTAATTGTGTATTTTGTAGATACATGCAGTTTGCTTTATAATCTCTATATTAAACGCCATATATCTTTCCACATTCAGAATACAAGATTTTTTTTTCACGTTAATTCATAATTTCTATTGTGTTTTAGGGTTTCATTTTTGGAATAATTATTTTAACGTGCATTTGTGAGTTCTTCTTCTGGACTTTACCCAACCCACGATAAGCCGTCCTATCTTTTGCTATCCCCTGCAGCTCCCTCTATGTCCTCTGAATATTATTCATCTCTGTCTGTAATTCTCTTCTCCAAGTGTTTTAGGTCTCCTACCATTTCGTCTACCTTGTTGGTTCCATACAAGAGAGTGTCTAGTTATACTGTCCTCTGGTTGTCTTAGTGTGTATCCTATCCAACACAATTATCTTATTCTCATCACCTGATTTACTGGAATTTGTTTAGTTCTCTCAATGAGCTCTCTATTGGTGATTCTGTCACACCATTTTAGTCCCACTATATTGGTGATTCTGTCTGTCACACCATTTTAGTCCCACTATATTGGTGATTCTGTCACACCATTTTAGTCCCACTATATTGGTGATTCTGTCACACCATTTTAGTCCAACTATATTGGTGATTCTGTCACACCATTTTAGTCCCACTATATTGGTGATTCTGTCACACCATTTTAGTCCCACTATATTGGTGATTCTGTCACGCCATTTTAGTCCCACTATATTGGTGATTCTGTCTGTCACACCATTTTAGTCCCACTATATTGGTGATTCTGTCATACCATTTTAGTCACACTATATTGGTGATTCTGTCTGTCACACCATTTTAGTCCCACTATATTGGTGATTCTATCACACCATTTTTGTCCCACTATATTGGTGATTCTGTCACACCATTTTAGTCCCACTATATTGGTGATTCTGTCTGTCACACCATTTTAGTCCCACTATATTGGTGATTCTGTCACACCATTTTAGTCCCACTATATTGGTGATTCTGTCTGTCACACCATTTTAGTCCCACTATATTGGTGATTCTGTCACACCATTTTAGTCCCACTATATTGGTGATTCTGTCTGTCACACCATTTTAGTCCCACTATATTGGTGATTCTGTCACACCATTTTTGTCCCACTATATTGGTGATTCTGTCACGCCATTTTAGTCCCACTATATTGGTGATTCTGTTTGTCACACCATTTTAGTCCCACTATATTGGTGATTCTGTCATACCATTTTAGTCACACTATATTGGTGATTCTGTCTGTCACACCCATTTTAGTCCCACTATATTGGTGATTCTGTCACACCATTTTAGTCCCCACTATATTGGTGATTCTGTCTGTCACACCATTTTAGTCCCACTATATTGGTGATTCTGTCACACCATTTTAGTCCCACTATATTGGTGATTCTGTCTGTCACGCCATTTTAGTCCCACTATATTGGTGATTCTGTCACACCATTTTAGTCCCACTATATTGGTGATTCTGTCACACCATTTTAGTCCCACTATATTGGTGATTCTGTCACACCAATTTAGTCCCACTATATTGGTGATTCTGTCACACCATTTTAGTCCCACTATATTGGTGATTCTGTCTGTCACACCATTTTAGTCCCACTATATTTGTGATTCTGTCACACTATTTTAGTCCCACTATATTGGTGATTCTGTCACACCATTTTAGTCCCACTATTCTGGGAAGACACCAATTAATGAAGGTCTGTAGTTTGTTGGTAATTCTTTTCGCGGTTCTCCATGTTTCTTACTTTACAGTAATACCAGTTTAACATTAGAGTTAACAATTCTAAGCTTCGTGATTGTAAACACTATAAATTAACACAATGTTATGCAGCTTTACAAAACAGAATTACGAAACATACAGGACAAATACATACACAAAACACAACACATAGTCACGGGGAAGTCAATCCGGTGACTACATTAAGTCATAAGAATGGGATGAGAAGAATAGAAAGATGAAAACAATGAGAGCAATGAAGAGATGAAAAATAAATGTTGTTACTTATCTTAGAGTCCAAGGCTGTACTACTACCACGAATGCCATCTTAACCCTCTTTCATACATAGTCATGCTTTCATAATTTCATTTTCTTTTCATTGCTCTCATTTTTTCATCTTTCTATTCTTCTCATCTTTTCCTTATGCCTTAATGTTGTCACCGGAGGGTCTTCTCTATAACTATATGTTGTGTTGTGTGTATTTGTTTGCTGATGAAGGCTAGTCACTGCGACGTCCTGTATGTTTCGTAATTCTGTTCTGTAAAGCTGCATTACTTTGCGTTATTTTATATTGTTTACATTTCCACAGCTTTACCGCAGTTCCACCAAATTTTATTCATAGGCTTAGTGCTTAGAAGTTGAACTTCTTTTCATCATCATCATCATCATCATCATCATCATCATCATCATCATCATCATCATCATCATCATCATCATCATCATCATCATCATCATCATCTTCCACTTCTGCCGTCAAGCGGCGTGGGGAGGAATAATTTGCGTTCCAGCGCCCGGTGGACGGCACTGGATAGTGTCATTCTTTTGACTTCCACAAATGTCCTAGTGCTACTACAGCTTCTTTTGCCTGAATGTTTTTTCTTATTCTCTATCAGTTCCCCACGTTTTGCCTCTATTGATTCCCAAATAGGTGTATCCTTCCGCCTCTTGAGGTGAGGTTTCACTAAAGAAATCAGACTGCTATTTGCTTGGTTTAATCTCATTATCTGTGTCTTTCCTCAATGGGTTTTTAGACTTAACTGTTGTGACATCTCATCAAGTGTGATTACTTTATCTTACGTGTGCTTTATATTTTATTACTGGAATAATAGCAAGTTTTGTTTGTGAAAGTAGTAATAAACTGGACAAAGGGTGATTTCAGAAATATTTGAGAGATTAAACGTTTTAAACTCATGTACATTATTTAGAATATCATTTTCTGCATTTCTCTACATGTGAACAATTGTAAATAAATGTGATTGAATAGATGTTTCACATTCTCATATATGACAGTTCCAAGAATTACAAAAGCTCAAGTAAAGAACATTTTTCATTGGCTTGTGGCATATTGGGCATCTGAAACTAGACCCATTATTTAAAAAAAAAATAATCGGTATCCAATGGGTTATGTGATCATTATGATGCCGGCTGTCTTTACTTCCTAGAACATTTCCGGGTAGACTTTTTAGATTGGCTCGACCTGGTAGCCCATGTCGATTTGAAGAAATTCCCCAAGTGAATGAGGATTTGAACACATTACCACTGGGGCAGCAGGCAATTGTGCTAGCCACTGCACTACTACATCTCTCATCTGTACAAATAGCGAATAATAAACATATCCAATTTTAATACAGAATGGTTGCACAGGACACTAGCCACTTAGTTTAACTCTTTCACTACCAAACAAAAACTGGGCTGTGACCAAACAGAAATTTATGGCAGAAAATTGGAACTAGGGGTGTGTTACAATAATGCTTTTAAAATGGTTAAGATGGTAGCAGATCTATTGTATTACATATCAAATTAAAGAGGATTGCACAAGGAACATGACAGTGTTAATAATTAATTGATAGGTTACAAATATTATGACAATAATGAGAGGTTTAATAATAACAACTGAAATTAAAGAGGTAAAAATTATTTTAAAAACTGCACTTATAAGGTGTTTTCTACACTCCTATACTGCTAATCATGTTTAATTTACTGAATAATCAAACAAACACCACTTGTCTTCAAGAATATAAACAGTATTGCTCATTAAAGTAACCCAAAAAGAAGTTTTGGTTCATATTCTGAACCATGTCTTTTTAAACAAAAAATGACAAAAAATAATGGCTGAAATCTGGAAGGTGGGGGGGTCTCTCACAGTAAAGTTATGAAAATGGTTAAAATTGTAGAAGAAATGTTGTATTATATATCAAAATAAAGGGGATTGGACAAGGAATATGTTGGTAGGAGAATTTCTGCTTTAGGTTGTAAATAAAATAAAAATAATAATATAATTTGTAAAATAATTGGACAAAAGTAGGTAAAAATAATGTAAACATTGCACTTAGAATGTGTTTTCTACACTCCTATACTGCTAATCATGTTTAATTTACTGAATAATCAAACAAACACCACTTGTCTTCAAGAATATAAACAGTATTGCTCATTAAAGTAACCCAAAAAGAAGTTTTGGTTCATATTCTGAACCATGTCTTTTTAACAAAAAATGACAAAAAATAATGGCTGAAATCTGGAAGGTGGGGTCTCTCACAGTAAAGTTATGAAAATGGTTAAAATTGTAGAAGAAATGTTGTATTATATATCAAAATAAAGGGGATTGGACAAGGAATATGTTGGTAGGAGAATTTCTGCTTTAGGTTGTAAATAAAATAAAAATAATAATATAATTTGTAAAATAATTGGACAAAAGTAGGTAAAAATAATGTAAACATTGTACTTACCGAGGGGGCGTTGTTATCCAATATCTCTTCACTGCTAATCCAATTGAATTTACTGAACAAACAACACTATTCTAAACTATAAACACCATTGCTTCCAATCAACCATCCGAAAAGAAGTTTTGCCGCAGATTCTGAATCATGTATCCATAATCAACTCAGGAGGGAAGCCTACTCGGTTGACATTCAGTGTTCCTGTATAATTGAAATTGTTGGAATGCAGATAATCAATCAGAGCTTTCGAAGTGTAGAATCTGTCAGCAAAGATGTGATGGCCAGCTCCGAGAACATTCAGTAGTGTGGCAAACACTTTCACTGCATGAGCAGTTGTGAGATCTAAATCTGGACTGTATTCGGTGTTTCGTCCTAGTAAATTTTTAAATTCACCACATAGCCAGTCGCAGAATCACAAAGGCAAATGTTTTGATGTGGTACTTGTGAGGTTTTGTTACATTGTATTGTCTGTGCTGAAATCTGCCCTTCCATCCAATAATCATTTCATCAATGGACACATTTTCAAATGGGTAAAATGCTTCCTGGAATCTCTTCAGGACCATGTCAACAAGAGGATCAATTTTTTTTTCACGTGATGCTTCTGGTTCACATACGTGAAACATGGTGTGAAAAATAGATTCAAATCTGTTCCTGGGAAACATAGTGGCATACCAAGGAGTATATAAATGTACACTTGTACACCAATAGTCTTTGATAGATGGTCTTGGATCAAGTCCCATAGCAATAATGACAGACGTAAACTTCAGCCATTCATGCTTCGTGAGTGGGGTCCAGGATAACAGACTAGAATGTTTTCTTTTAGGAGTGTTCTGCATCAAGATCTTTTCTGCATATTTGTTTACATTTTTAATTATACAATCCACTATGTCATCATCAAAAAAAAACTTTGAGAAAATCCATAGGTGTTTGCAGATGATAAAGTTTAGAGTTGACGTGAGATCTTCGAGGACGAAATTCAAACTTCGGTTTTGTTTCTCCTTCTGACACATCTTGCCATGTCGATGGTGATGGGATAGGTGCATCACGCTGTACAGAAGCTTGTAGATTCAACTTTTTTCCTCCAGTTTTATTCTTATTTTGTACTGTTTGCTTTCCTTTCCGCTGAGAAGTGATTGTGACCATCCTGACTTTCATTGTCAGACGAACATTCATCAGACATCTCAGCTGAAGACGAAGTTCCACTAGTAATATCTTTATCACCACGTGCTAAAATGTTAGATTCACAGATATAACTGCTGTCTGAATCACTATTATCGGAATCACTATTGTTTAAAACAGTTTCGAATAATAATCTAGCTTGATCTGAAGTCATTCTACGTGGACGCATACTGGTGGGCGTTTCCATTGTGAAAAACCAAAACAAACAAATTAACACTACCTTAAAACTGAAAATTCACAAGAATCAAAAATTAGAAAACCATTGACCGCTCCAAGATGGCGTAGAGATCTTTCGGCTGTACTACTTTTTAGTTTACAGTAACTTAAAATTCCGAAGCGGAGCAGAAATATGTGAAATAAACCACTGATCATTTTGTGGGACGAAAAGGGCGGACTGCCATTACAGCAAATCAATTCTGTCCACAGATGGGAGCACGGTAGCGAAAGAGTTAAGAACAATGTTCAATGAATGTTGCGTGAGAGAGATTTTAATAAATTTTGTACTGAAAAATGTTAAATGAATGCTGCCTGAAAGACATTTTAATGAATTTTGTTTAATGAATATTTTTGAAGACAAATGTTCAATGAATATGGCATGAAAGACATTTTGATGAATTTTTAAAGAAAAATGTGTAATGAATATTGCATGAAGGATGTTTTAATGAATTCTGCTGACTGGATTTAATCATGTTTTTGACTACAAGGTAATGGGTTCATGATTATGTTAACATGTTATATTTTGTTTTATACTGGTCAGACATGACTAACGGTTTTATAGAAGAATGGTGAAAACACCTCGGATGATTAGGAAAAAGCAATGGAGATAACTTGAAAGAAGTTAACTCACAAAGACAACTGATTACTGGTATCAGAAGACGACAGTTCACATTCTTTGTGAATGTCATGAGTAGAGGAAACCTGGCATGTGTCATCACGACGGGAACGTACAAAGGGAGGAGAAGCAATGGAAGATCAAGAAAGAAGACAGTTTAACAACATGGCATGGAGGAATATCAGTATCATAAATGATTGACAGCACAAGAGATAGAAAGCTGTGGACAGGCATGATCATCAACGCTATATGACATGGAATATAAGAAGAGGATATTGGTTTAAAAAAAAGTTGAATACATACGTAAAGTATATCGATACTAGTGAGAGGTGTCATATATGTGAGCAATTATAGCACAACTAATTAACACCTTTGTCGATCACAGCTTTTTGAAATCAGATTACCGGCCCTGTCAAATATTATACAATCAATAAATAGAGGATAAGAAGAAACAAAGAAGTTTCGCAGTAACATGTCAGCTATCACTGTTAGTAAACCTGATGTAATGAGGGATAATAATACTTTTGTTTGTTATAAAACTTGCCACATATGTACATTTATTCTGAACTACGATATATTGTATATAGATATGCTTTTATAGTATGACAAATGTTGGTAAACACTAGGGAAATGGATAGAGCTGTGTGAAGAAAGAATGGGCAATGCAGATAGAGAGAGAGAGAGAGAGAGAGAGAGAGAGAGAGAGAGAGAGAGAGAGAGAGAGAGAGAGAGAGAGAGAGAGAGATGAAGAGACAGACAAGACAGACATATTATTTGCTATTTGTTTTAAGAACATTACCAACTAAATGTATTGGTATGTATATCAAAACAGAGAAAGGTGGAGAGACAGACAAGACAGACAGACATATTATTTGCTATTTGTTTTAATAATATTGTAATAACATATAATATTGAGTGACTATATGACCATAATCTGTATCTCATCTGAATAGTATTAGATACGAATATTAAAATGACTGAGAGAGATAGTAAGAGAGAGAGAGAGAGAGAGAGAGAGAGAGAGAGAGAGAGGAGAGAGAGAGAGAGAGAGAGAGAGAGAGAGAGAGAGAGAGAGAGAGAGAGAGAGAAAGATTATTTGCAATTTGTTTAAGAATATTATCATCACATATAATACTGAGTGATCATATTGCCATACGTTTAACCTCATCTGAATTGTATTAGATATGTATATCAGAGAGCGAGAGAGAGAGAGATGGGAGAGAGAGAGAGGGAGGAGAGAGAGAGAGAGAGAGAGAGAGAGAGAGAGAGAGAGAGAGAGAGAGAGAGAGATGTGAAGACACAGATTTTGCTTAGCTTTAAATCTATACATTCAGAGCTTGCTGTGAATCTGTAGTTGAAAAAAAAAATATGCCTTGTCTTCTTCTGCAAATCTGTGATTACTTTGTTGCTGGCGGATTTCTGGTGGAGCACAAATCCTGGTCTTCCATGTCAATATACAGACATTCTAATCATTCAGCTTGTGAGGTGCAAAGTGTAACCTGGAATATATGTATGTTTAATGAAAAGTCGTTTTCTTTGTGTTTTCTATTTTGTCATGTTTCGGTGATTAAGGAAACTGCCACGGGAGAGTTTATATTCACTGTTGTAAAATTCACTCGTAGAGATTTTTTAGTATTTATACTCCGAAAGGTTTCATTGTTCAAGGGGAGATCACCAGATTAATTTTCTAACAATAAGTTTCGAGCAGTTACGAAGCTAGATCTATGGGAGAGTCATTAAGGTAGATCTATGTGCAGTCATGAAGATAGATCTATGGGCAGTCATGAAGATAGATCTATGGGCAGTCATGAAGATAGATCTATGTGCAGTCATAAAGATAGATCTATGTGCAGTCATAAAGATAGATCTATGTGCAGTCATGAAGATAGATCTATGTGCAGTCATAAAGATAGATCTATGTGCAGTCATGAAGATAGATCTATGTGCAGTCATGAAGATAGATCTATGGGCAGTCATGAAGATAGATCTATGTGCAGTCATAAAGATAGATATATGTGCAGTCATGAAGATAGATCTATGTGCAGTCATAAAGATAGATCTATGTGCAGTCATAAAGATAGATCTATGTGCAGTCATGAAGATAGATCTATGTGCAGTCATAAAGATAGATCTATGTGCAGTCATGAAGATAGATCTATGTGCAGTCATAAAGATAGATCTATGTGCAGTCATAAAGATAGATCTATGTGCAGTCATAAAGATAGATCTATGTGCAGTCATGAAGATAGATCTATGTGCAGTCATGAAGATAGATCTATAGGCAGTTACGAAGCTAGATTTATGAGCAGTCGTGAAGCTAGATCTATGGGCAGTTACGAAGCTTGGTCTATGGGCAGTCGTTAAGGTAGATCTATATATTTCATGAATAGTCGTCAAGCTAGATCTACTAGCAGTTATGAAGTTAGACCTATGGTTTGTTCAGACACTGAGCAGACTTATCGGCAGTCATGACGCTAAAATATGGCCAGTCACGAAGTTAGATCTTTTGGCTATCACAAAGCTGTATTCTCTATGGTCACTCACAAGACCTATGGTAGATTCACGATGTTAGATGTATGGCTGAATCAAGAAATTAGAAGTATGGTCAGTCACAACAGATATGGTAGAGTCGCGTGGTTAGGTTTTATGATTAATCAAGAATAAATAAGTATGGTTAGTCACAAAGCAAGATCTATGGCTAATTAGAAGCTGGCACCTGCAGTCAGTTCATAAAACTAAATGTATGGTCAGTCAAGAAGCTCGAAGTATGGTAATTTACGAAGCTAGACGTGTAGTCAGTTACACAGTTTGATCTATGGTAAGTTACAAAGCTAAATCAATGGTCAGTCACGAAGCTAAATCTGTGGTCATTTATGAAGCCAGATCTATGGTCTGCCAAGAAGATTAGATCAATGTTCAGACATGAAGCTAAATCTGAATTGAACTGACACGTTGAAAACACAACATGTTAGTTTCTTGACTGAAATACCTGTCAAGTATGTGAACACGGATATTTACGATTCGATTTCCCCCACCCCGTTTAATCTCAAGGAGAAGTTATATCAGGGTCCATCACCGGCTCTTTAGTAATAATCATGTTAACTGGATATTAATTTGAAGATGACTGTTGTCCAAAGAGCCCGACGGGTATGCTTAGTTCTTTCAGTTATAACGCAATGCTTGCTGGTGCGAACTCATTCTCTTGAAGAGACCCTTTACATGTTAAACAGTCGCTATAACCGGAACTCTCACACAGGGTTGTCAAACTCAATCGCTCAGCGGGCCAAAACTTCAAATCACACGTATGGTTGCGGGCCGAACAGGATAAAAATTCAATAAGCCGAAAAGTAACCTGTTTTAAACATTATTATAATTTAAAACAGAAAAAAGCTGTCATTAAAAAAAAAAATAAAAAAATCATAGGTATATATATTTTGACTCTTATGTCAATTGTGAGAGCACGATGTTTGGCATCTTTTCTTGGCTACAAGTTCGTTTATGTTGGGAGTAATGTTCTGTGTCATTGAGATTCTCATGATGGACTGCAAGTGTTCATCAGTGAGACGACTCCTGTGTGATGTTTTGTTAATCTTCATCACAGAAAACAGCTGCTCACACAGATATGTGCTACCAAACATGCTCAAGGTTCGAGCCGCATGTAGACGAAGCCGGGGCATCTCTTCAGGAATGAAACGAGTGAACTGTGCAGGCCCCACAGTGTCGGTACTTTATCTTTAGTGTCCTATTTCACTGCAGCTCTATTAACTCCATCTGCAAATTTACAGGTGCAGTTTCCAGCTTCAGTTTGTGATTTTGCTTTGGTGAAAACATCTGCTATTGTGTTAAATGCCTCGTCAATTCTTGTACCTTCTGTAGCTTCTGCTCTGCATTCAGGCTGTTTAACTTGTCTTGATGTTTAGTCTCGTAGTGCCGTCTCAGATTATATTCTTTGATCACAGCCACATTATCTTCACAAATTGGACACACAGGTTTACCGCCAATATCAGTAAACATATATTCAGCCTCCCAGCGGCTTTGATAGGCCCTGTTTTCAGAATCAACTTTTCTCTTGGTCAATGTAGTGGCCAGCTTTAATTTAAAAAAAAAAAAATATTGTGCATCTACCGACAAACGCTTGATTGACATCAGCCTAGCCGTAGCGGGAAAACGTGATGTAATATCCGGGCACTACACTACTTTCATTTCTTTTGCGCCAATTCAAAACGAGCATCTGAACGTTGCTAGGTCACTATGACAACGAACATCCACTCACTAAACAACTTTTATTTTCACTTATTCAGATCGAAGAACCGCTCTCAGGTAGCCTATCATTCGGCAAGACTGCTAATTAGGGAATTTGATTTGCACTTTACATCGTGATCATTAAAAATATTTTTGCCTAACATTCTCTCTTCAGCCAAATATATTTGTACGTCGGTTGAGACCTTTCGGGCCTGATATGATTGTACGTCGGGCCTGATGTGACCCGCAGGCCTTGAGTTTGACACATGTGTCTTAACAGATTCAGTGCCAAACCTCAAGTAAGTATGGACCAAATAAAAATGGATGTCGGAAAGTGGGGGTGTCACAGTTTAATTTAAAAGTTGTTAATATGGTAGCAGATATGTTGTATTATATATATAACTAGCTGACCCGGCCGGGCTTCGCCCAGGCCCTGGAGGGGATCTATCTATCTATCTATCAGTCTGTCTGTCTGCTTGTTTGTCTGTCTGTCTGGCTGACCCGGCCCGGCTTCACCCAGTCCCTGGTGGGGAGCATCTCATTTAATTCATATAAGTAGTCATATAAGCTCCCGTTTCCGACTATCTGTCTGTCTGTCTGTCTATCTGTCTGTCTGTCTGACCCGGCCCGGCTTCACCCAGTCCCTGGTGGGGAGCATCTCATTTAATTCATATACGTAGTCATATAAGCTCCCGTTCCCGACTATCTGTCTGTCTGCTTGTTTGTTTGTCTGTCTGTCTGGCTGACCCGGCCCGGCTTCACCCAGTCCCTGGTGGGGAGCATCTCATTTAATTCATATAAGTAGTCATATAAGCTCCCGTTCCCGACTATCTGTCTGTCTGTCTATCTGTCTGACCCGGCCCGGCTTCACCCAGTCCCTGGTGGGGAGCATCTCATTTAATTCATATACGTAGTCATATAAGCTCCCGTTCCCGACTGTCTGTCTGTCTATCTGTCTGTCTGTCTGACCCGGCCCGGCTTCACCCAGTCCCTGGTGGGGAGCATCTCATTTAATTCATATACGTAGTCATATAAGCTCCCGTTCCCGACTATCTGTCTGTCTGTCTGTCTGAGCCGGCCCGGCTTCACCCAGTCCCTGGTGGGGAGCATCTCATTTAATTCATATAAGTAGTCAAATAAGCTCCCGTTCCCGACTATCTGTCTGTCTGTCTGTCTGTCTATCTATCTGACCCGGCGTGGCTTCGCCCAGCTCCTGGCGCACAGTAACTTAAAAGAATGTCCTTCCACACACCATCCATTATTTTTAATGAAAACTGTTTTTAATCACCTGCATGACTGTAGATAACTTCTTTAAGCATAAAACGATGAGTCACAATGTTATGCATTATGCATTATTTTTATTAAAACTTTGAAGATACCTTAAAGATTATATCATTATTAATTATAACTCATATGCCTGTAAATAACTATAGAGAAAGAGTTTAACAATAGTGCAAGTAAGTCCAACAATATGACTATAAAGTATATAGAAATGTTATTAAAAGTTATGCCCCTTGAAATAACTTTTCTAGAGTGAAGTCCCCCTGCTATATAGAAATTATATAATGAAAAATGAAATATTAAATGTTATTAAGTAAGTAGCCGATTTTACACTAAGAAACTATTACAGTCGGTTGCACAGGAATGAAAGGAAGACGTGTAGAAAATTTCATCTCAATCGGATGTACCGTTATCGAATGCTTCCAATACATAGCCAAACACACACATACAGTCTGTTTTATAGATATAGATTAAAGGGGGTAGCTTAGAGAAAACAACTGTATATAAGCCCATAGCAGATACGGGAAGTCGCTTAAGGCGATTAAGCATCCCATGTCAATTAATTCGTTAATAATTTGGCTGCAATATCCTCTGTCCTTCTTCATGCTGGTCGATCCATGCTGCTTCTTCGTCCATGTATAAATCCTTCCACCATTGTTCACTACAAACCAATGTTCCGCTTAAAATAGTGGAGGCATTTTCTATATTAATCACTTTATCATACATCCACTGCTTTTTCACACAACATTCACACGCTTTCTTGTTGAGGTGTTCCCCATTCCAGATAAGGCTGTTAGGATGTGAAGTATTGTCTTCACATATTCTAGTAGTGAGTACATAACGGATCAATGTTCATGCCATGAGGCGGATCGGATATTTTGTGTTAACTCCATATTTTTAGAGCACTCGGTACCTAATCAGTAATGTGGTCAATATCAATGTTATTTTTCTGTCGTTTCTTCCCCTCTATTTAGGGGATATACCCGCAACCAAGTCACTCCAAATTGTCCTATCCTTAGATACTCCATGCATCTCCATCCACGTCCTCCCCACATTGATTTATGTCTCTGCTTGTCTTCTCCGTGTGTTTAAGGTCTTCCTTTATTTATTTCTTTGTTCGGCGGCGTCCGGGGGGGGGGGGGGGGGGGGGGGGGGGAGGAATAACGAACGCGATTCGCCATCCGGCATACCGTGTTCGAAATCAGCTACAAGTGATTTGGAAGCACGCTGTCTCATGTTGATTTTTAACTATGGTATGAGTGTCGGGTGCTAAGAAAGCAATGACAAACTACTGGACGTCAACATGCCTACTGAATCACAAACAGCCAATAATTGGTGGGATTGTTTGCGACATAGTGTAAACAACATTTAACCAATTGTAACTATTTATATTTTGCCAGATTAAGGGCTTTTAGTTATATTACGTTTTCCCAATTTACTTCCGCTTACTCTAGCCACCTTTATTTCCCAGTAAATTTCCTGGTTCCAGTTTTAGACTGCATAAAACTTAGAGTCTGGTGAGTGGCGATCAATTCACTGCATCCAAGAGGATTTGAACACATAACCCCATGCAAGTGTACTAGTCGTCTAGCAACCACAGCGGCCTTCAAATAATTTAGGCCACAGCATAATTAGATGAGGTGGCATGTTAGCTTCCAAGACTTCAAATACCCAGACAGTTTTTAACATTACCCAGTTCCCATTTTTTGAGTGAATCACCAAAACTCGTGAAGTAGAATCGGTCAGCTTTACTAGAACAGGATCCCAAGTAACAAATGTGGACATTGCGGCCAAAGCCTTCGTCAGTACACAAACAATAAGCATGCTCAGATACAGCCACATGAACAACTCTACCTGAACATATACAAATAGAGTGAAACTTCGATTAACCGTCTCTCATGTAACCATCAGTTTCTGTTATCCGCCATCGTCTATAAAAAAGAAAATCGGGATACAACATAAAGGACGCTATTTTCAATGTCGCCTAAGCTGACCTTCCAATGTCTAACCTAAAGAGTGGGTGGAATAAACTCTTGCCTGAACCTATTGACGAAACTGAAAGAACTGAGAATGTTAGTGCTGACGAAATTGTGCAACTATGCAGCAATGTAGGAATAAACTGTGAAAACATTACGCCAGAAGAAGTAACATATTGGTTGGAATGTGACAACATGGATGGAGGGTTTTGAACGATGATGAAATTGTTTCTAGTGTCACACTTGAAAAAGAAGAAATTGATGACGATGAAAGATCAGTTCATAACTAAACACCAACAACTAGCCACTCAGAAGCAGAAACAATGTTATCAAAGTGCCACGACTGGTTTGAAATGCAAAAGGAGGATAATGGAACACAGATCCTCCTTCTGCGTAAGATAGGAATATCTTCGGGCAGAAAGCTCGAGCCTCAAAGACATGGATTGTTCACTATTAAGAAATTTTATTTTCACTTTTGTCCCAAGCCGCGGTGAAATCACGTTACTGTACACACACACACACACACACACACACACACATATATATATATATATATATATATATATATATATATATATATATATATATATATATATATAAAGAGATTTCTATTATCCGTCTATTCGGTTATCCGCCACAGCTCTGGATCCGGCGGTGACGGTTAATCGAAGTTTTACTGTGTATATATATAAAAGTTACTTATCTGTTTCCTTATTATGGTCTTATGTCGTTGAACACCGCGTGTGTGGTTATAACAATTAAAGCGGAATCCCATTTGTTGAGGCTTGGTTGGTCATAAAGCCATACTGATTGGAACAAATCCTGCCACTGTTAGAGATTCAACACTAACTGTAGTCAAGGCCCTACGCTACTTCAGCTGTGCGTCTTTACCAGAATTGAAAATGTATTTGAGCTTGATCAGATTAAAAGATTAATAAACGTGCTGCTTGATTTAAAACCGTTTAAGGAGATTTGTTAATGAGCACTGCTATAAGAAAAACACTAACGATTTGAATAATTTTAACTGGTTCAGTGCCACGCGTGGTACAAAATCGAATGAACAAATATTACAATGTAAATGCATATTCAGTGAGCATTAAAATTGCGGAAGATACAGAGAAACGAAACAAATACCACGATGACCATAGCATGGTGATATGTCCTCTTTCTGTACTAATGGGAGATCAAATTTGACGATATATTGATCCTTCGGCACTAAGTCAGTTACAATTATAAAAGATATAACTTATTAACATACCATATTAGTTACCATATTAACAACTATCCAATGCAATGAAATATATTCATTTAATCTGTAGTCTTCTAAACTTAATAAATACCAACATTTAATCTCAACAACCATGTTTGATTTTGCGTATTGTTCTTTAAATGAGATTAATTTTTGATTTCAAGTGAAGAAGATTGTGTTGTCATGCCCTTATATTGCAAATTTGCGTATGCTATTGTTCATGTCTTGATAAGTTTTAACATAATGAATATTTTAAATGATTCCTTATATATCTCACATCCAAGTTCCCTTACAGCAAAATTGTTAATGTGTTTTCCATGCAAAGCTATTGATAATGATGTATTAACATTTTGAGTTCCAGGCAATTGTAAGGTTAAATTAATAACTGTCTGGGTAAGAAGGAATTAATACTAAAACGTGGTGTAGAATGGGTTAAAGTTATATCGGACAGAAGAAGATATGGTAATGATTCGAAAGGAAGGGGTTAATTTAACATCATCCTTGACCCAAAGTAGTTAAGAAAAGTATGTGACGTAGAATTACTAGCGAATGTATCGTGAGTTGATCCATGTGGAAAGAGTTAGAATTTAAACACATTTAAATGTGTTTTAATCACACAACTAGGATTGCTAATTTTTTTTTTAAAGAACATTATCATCACATATACTACTGAATGATCATTTTGCCATGTTTTGTATCGCATCTGAAATGTATTAGATATGTATTTCAAAGAATTATTATGATATGAAGATAATATAAAGTTCTTCTTATGCAATGCAGTACACATGATGAACATAGAACAGTTGAATACATATGTAGATCGAAGAATTTTGTAAAAA